>JAMKQA010029484.1:0-32285 GCA_024699735.1 Posidonia australis
CCCATTTTCAAGGGAACAAAGGAAAATAAAGGAGCGAAAAAACTTGGAAAAATCAAAAGGAGAGCCACCTAGGTATTTTCTCTCAACCAAAGCAACCAGAGAGGTCCAGGATCAGAGAGGAAGCACGGGGAGGGGAAGAATTCCAGCTTCAGGCCACCTCTAGTGACCATCTCCACTATACACTCAGGTATGCCCTCCATTGACCTCAATTTCTTCCAAAAATGATCCCCTAGGTCTCCCTCTTCCTTCCCCAACTGATTCCAGCAGTGCTAGAAGGTTTCCCTAGCCATAATCGGAGTTTCAGAGGTCACCGGATATGTTTTCTGGCGACGTAGGTGGGGGAATGAATCCAATGGATGATTCGTGCCTAGGGGTGCTCAATCCTCACCCCACAGTTCCCCTCCTACTTCTCCGATCCTCAAGACACCGTGGAAACCAGCTACCAGCCTCCAGAAGCTACTCGTCGGAATTGTGACTCCTCGTCGTCCCTGATGAAGAAGGTGAACAGTGGGTCTCGAACCGTCGACTCTAGCCCCGCCGCATCTCTCCAAGCATCCATGAACCTTCCACAACACACCCTCAGCACTCTGGAGCAGCCAAGACCCCATTTCGAGCTCTGGATGGCCCTTGTAGTCGAGCTCACCAGAGAAGACATAGGCAATGGCAAGTTGGATCAAAGGGTGAGGGGGAGGTGCCATTCGTGCCTCTGGATGGAAGGAAATACTCTTCTCAGCATCCCCAAACCTCCAGAAATCCAGAAGCGCCGCGTTGCAGCCCTAGGGTCACCTTCTTCCTCGACGTCGTCGCCGGAGCTGCCTCGACGGCGAGAGGGATGGGCAGCCTCCTCCGATTGTTGGATGTCTCATCGGAACCATTGGATGTACTCCCCTCCTCCTTTCCATGCTCTCGGTGGGCCCTGATGCCACATTAGGCAGAGGGATGCCCTTTCGAGCGGTCGTCGAAGATGGAGTTCCATTGCTTCATTTTCTTTAAAAAAAATAAAAAAATTGTTTTCTTTTAAAAAACTTCTGATCTTTTCTTTGTCTTGCAAGTAGGTCCTTTAGTCCCTGCATAATATTTTAAACCATTTTAATAATGATTTCCTTTAAAAAATTGCAGAGGAGCCCTTGTAAATCTGTGTTAATGTTTTCCAGGCTTAAAAAAAATTGATATAAACCCTCAGAGCTACTTTTTATACATTATAAGTCTAGTATTTTGCACAAAAAACCTAGAGCTTCATTAAAATAGTTCTGAGTGCATGTTTTTCTGTCAAAATTGCAAATTAAATCCTGGGTATTCAAACATTTACTCTAAGGTGTCCAGAATTGCATTTTAGACCCTGAATTTCACTAATTTCTCACTGAATGCATGTTTTCTAGGGTAAATTTGTATGTCAATCCCTGAAACTTCCTGTTTTCAAGCATAAACTCTTTTTCTTGCACATTTAACCTGGAGTTACTTCAAAACTATTTTAAACATAAGTTTTACTGGTAAAATTGCATATTAAACCCTAAGAATCGTGAGTTTGTCCAAAAACACACAGTTTTGCACGTTTGACAACTAATTTCTTCAAAATTACATAAAATGTGTTTTCCTATGTATTTTTGATGATTTAGCCTTAGAATTTAAACCTTCATTTAGACCATGTGAATTTCGCACAAAAGCCCCTAGAATTTACATTTTTCACTCACACATGCATTTTGTATATTTTGTTCCCTTTTCCATGCATATTTTCTCATTCCTTATTCCATGCATCATGCACACATTTCCAATTCATTTAAAGCTCGATTTTTACATTGTTTCTCGGATTTCTTCCGACTTTCACAACCTTGATTTGATTTGGATTTTCATTGCTTGAGGGTGTACATTAGCAGGCTTAACAATGCCGACATTGATCCGAATGAGGATTATTTTCTCCAATTTGATTTTCTTGGATTTCTTTGAGTTTCTACTGATTTACGTGACACTTTCTGAGTATTCTCGATTTTCACGATTTTCCTCATCACCCAAGGGAAACAGTAAAGTGGCATTTTCAATGCCTACATTGTCCCTTGGATTATCATTTTTTCCTTTTTATTCATTTCTTTGATTTGACATGTTTTCACAGTTATCTTAAGCATGTGAATTCATAGTAGACAAGTATACACCCAATAGACCATTAGTAAGTTGGAAAACTAGAAAGATCGAGTTTTTCTGACGCATGAGGGTGTCTAGCCCCTTCCCCATGTGTAACAAGAATCCTTACTCTTTCTCTTGCCTGCATTGATTTGTGCACTACATCCATTAGGTACGAAGCATGCACATGTTTTCTTCACCTTGATTTCTTTTGGTTTTTCCTTTGTGTTTGGTTTTCCTCGTCTTTCCATTAAAAGACTAGGTGGCGACTCCTTTCCTTATTCTTTCTTATCTTTCCTTGGTGTTTCCAAGCCTTGTCTTCTTCTCTGGATTCACCATCTTCACTGTGACCGTATCGAGACTCCTCGTGTGCTTCCACGCACCTAGGAAATTTGTGCAGGGTTCCACTAACATGGTTATAGGTATACTGAAAACCCCTGATTCGGTCTACCTAACATCTTCGGTACACCAAACCCCCCTAGTTCGGTATACCGAAGCATTTTCGTCATACTAAAACTTCCTGTTTTGGTTGACTGAATGATTTTGGTCTACTGACACCATGGATCTGGCTTAATCTGTCAGGATTTCGGTATCCCGAATTCAATTCAGCATACCAAATTTCCCACAACCAGGGCATTCCCCTGTTTCGGTCGACGAAATCGTCAAAAGTGGGAGCCTCCGTCGGACCCCCAAACACAAATCACAAAATACCAATAAATAATGGGGTGTAAACCCTTAAGTCTACTTCAAAACCCCTCAAACCATCCATGATTTCATTAACTACACAATCCATAAGAAAATCACAAAGGGATGAGACTCAAAAACAACTACTGTAGCCTTCATCCCAAAATCTCGTATATCCTTACCAAATTCCATCCTAATTGCATGAATCTATGTTTTCATGCTAATCAACTCATTCTCATCAATTCCACTATTTTTCTACAATTTTACATGCATTTTTCATCATTTTCATGCATGAAACTCATTTTCAAATAAACACAAAACAGAGGGAAATGAGGGGTCGCGTAACTCTTCTGGTGAGCCTCCCCCTACTTTGGCAAGTTCCTCCTGCCCTGATGAAGCTTCCTTAACCAGTGGACCTCGGCAAACCACCACCTCCTCACTGCATGTGTCGTTCTTCCTCTTTCCCTTCCACTTGGTTCGTCCCCCTCTTCCTGACCTCCTCCTCCTTCACTCGATCTCACCTCCTCTTTATCTCCTCCTCCTCCCATATGGCACTGGCCATCCACCCCGTTGGAAAGGACAGGGATGCACAGGCCGTTGGCTTGTGGTGGCATGTGTGGGGAGAGGGGAAGAAGAAGAAGACGGGGGAGGGTGAAAGGGTGTGGCTCGTGAGGGAGAGAAAAGAGATAGACAAAAAGAAGGAAAGAAAAACAAGAAAAGATATACACACAAACCAAGGCAACTGTGTATCCCCAAATCAGACACCGCATTGGTCCCAAATCACAAACAGGAGCACAGAAAGCCAACCCAACTCTCACACATCCAAGAAACAACAGATTATCCATTAATAAACCATTTATACAATAGTGCAATTAATTAGATGGTTTACAATTAAAAATGGATAATCAGGCCTAGATGTCACACAGTTGCACATGTAAAGCAGCCAACCCAATGCATTGGCATAGGAGAAGTGGATATAGTAGAGGAGTCTTCATGCTACCATGACATCAAAGTCTTCCTAGAGTCAGCGAACCTCCCATCTTACACCTTCGTCGTAGACTAAAAAACCATGGCACGCATGGCATCAATGTACGTGTTGGGAGCAGGACACTTGTATAGAAGATCCTACAATCAAATGTTGTTGTGGTGTGTGGACAAGAATTAAGCTGACACCTTGATGCTTTAGTTACATGTGGGGACCTGAGCCCTGCATATGTATTGGGTATTGTTGGCCAAGAAGATAATGCTGAAGAGCTACTTCTAGTCAACCATGGAAGTAGATTGTTGTCGATTTGTGCGCAAGTGTCATAACTACTAAATCCATGGAAATTTCATTGATTCTCCCCCACAACAATTGTACAATATGTCCTCGCTATGGCCCTTCTCTACCTAGGGGTAGACGTTATCAGAGTTATCCACCACATAGTATCCAACGGTCATCGTTGCATCTTAGTAACAATCGATTAGTTTACAAAATGGGTAGAGGCAGCCTCCTACAAAACTATTACTATTGCTGCAATAGAAATATTCATCAGAAACAACATCATAGCCTGATACGAGATTCTGCATGCCATCATCTTTGACAATGAAAGGAACTTCACAGCCCAAAGGATTGAAGACTACCTGCAAAGTCACAAGATCAAGTACCACTAGTCTTCTCCTTATCAACCACAGATGAATGGTGCAGTCGAGTCTACCAACAAAAATCTCACCAAGAACTTGAAGAAGATGGCAAAAACTCATAAAGACTGGCACGAGAAACTCCCTTATGCGTTATGGGTGTACAAAACATCAGTATGAACCTCAATGAGGGTAATTCCATATTCACTAGTGTATGGCATGGAGGCAATACTAACTTTCAAAGTGGAGATCCCATCACTCATGATCCGAAGAGAAGTTGAGCTAGAAGAGGCAGAATGGGTCGAAGATCGTTGTATCCAGCTGAACCTTATTGATGAGCATTGACTATAGGCCATGCACCATGCTCAATGCTATCAGAGAAGCATGGCAAGATCCTATCAAAAGGAGGTCTAGCCTAGGAGCTTTACGCGAGGCGACTTGGTCTTACGAGCAATCCACCACCACAATGCGGCAAGTTCATGCCCAACTAGCATGGCCCTTATATTATAAAGCAGATATTCTCCAAAGGAGAAGTGATCCTCGAGGACATGGACCACATTGAGTAGTCGAAGTCGGTCAATATGTGCTACCTAAAGTACTACCAATGATCAAGAGTCATATCGATGCCTTGCAAAGCTCTTCTAATGCATTCGCATATGCATTAGTCACTCTATGTTCAGGCATCTCGCATCTCCTTTGCACTCATGTTTTTGTTTGCACTCATTACTTGCACATTGCATTCTCACACATAAGCTAGTAGATGATCGAATTCCATGCATGCATGCTTAAGTAAAAGCATCAATAGCATCCACATAAGCATTGCCTAATGACGAAAATTGGAAAAGCTTGCCTATTTGGGGAGGGGATCTATTCCATGTCAATTAATACTACTTGGACACCCTAGAAAGTGAGGGTGCCACGATCCATTGAGAACAAGGCAATGAGACCAATCACCCAAATCGACCTACACCACCAGAGGGAGATAAAATGTTCAGATGTGAGTGACAGTGTGAGCAAAGAAAAATATATTCATACATAAGGGCATTAAAAAAAAGGAAGATAGAAAGTGTAGACAGAAGATAGCCCTAGAGAAAGAGGCAAGTAGGATAGCTCTATCCCAAGCACCATGCCTGGAGAGGAGTCAAATACCTAAAGCATTCCCCACAGCGAAAGGGATTAGCCACCCCTTCACTCACTGTTAGAACAGCCTAAGTCACCCATAGGCACCCACTACCTCCAAGCAAGGGGCAAATTGAACCTACAAGCCTACAAGGGAGAAAAGAAAAGTGGAAAATTGAAAACAATAGGTGTAGGACCTCAGGGAGTTTGGCATGAAGCTTATTCAAACACACGACAAAATAAACTACCACATCATCCCTTCTAGAGCGCCACCTACAATATGAAATGTCCAAGTAGTGTCCTGTGAGTCGAGGAGTTCTTCACTCCTTACAACCGGCAATGGAAGCTTTCCAGATGCATTGGGCAACAAGTAGCAACATCGGTGTCCATGCATAATCTATAATCATTCATCTCCATTCTTCCCCTTCAATTTGCTGGCACCGCTTCATTCTTTAACCAAGGGCATGTCAGTTGTCTCACGATAGAAACCTCTAATATTTGACAAGGGGCTTGCTGGCTGCCTTGTGGTTGAGCCTCATTGGGACTATACTTCAACCAGGGGCATGTCAATTGCTCTGGTCAAAGCAATACATCAAAACATCAGCCAGCACAGGCCCATTATAGTTGGAATCTCAAAGCTAGCACCATTAACCAAGGACATGTCAACTACCTACTAGCCTAGGCCCACATGTTAGTCTACTGTTACAACAAGCAATGCCCTATATACAGAACGTCCGTCTCAATAGCCTCCAGCAAGCACTCAACAAACATGCAATGGTGTCCAACTCTCAACATCAGGCCATAATAGTAATGTCTAGGGGTGCACCCATAGACAAGATCTCTCCTTGGAGGACTCTACTTGGAAGAGCTAACTCGCTAGGCCCCTTCTATATCCATACCCTCTTGTTCTCTAACTCCTAATTTTCCTGTGGAAGCTCACATTGATACCAAGAGTGTCTTTTTTCACTCAAGAATCTCTCAAGCTGTCCAACATCTCAACCTAGTGTCATCAACATCTTCATACCAAGGGCATGTTAGTTGCCTCTCGGTATCATTCTCTTGCTCACCAGGGGCATGTCAACTGCCCCTCAGTATCATGTCACTCCTGCTTCGCGAGCTGCCACTGACCACTTCTCGATTGGTGCATTTGCCATCATGCTTTCGAACTTTCACCGACTACATCTCGGTTGACTAGTTCACTTATCTCAGCTCTTGCACGATTACGCTCAAAACGAATGTGTAGATATCTCATTTTCGCATTTCTCTAAGTTGTCTAGGATAGGAACCTTTGAGGCACCTCAGATCACAAGCCTAATGAACTCTGACTTATTTTTGAGATGATTCATAATTTTTCTTAAAGACATTCTTGATTTTACTTGTTCAAGGTTATTAGCTGTGGTAAAGCTAACCCTCTCAACCTGGTAGTAGGCTCGAGTCCCTTGAATGTTTTGGTGTGAGTCACTAGTATTGGTAGAACTAACGCTCTCATCTTATTCAATTTGGTGGCAAATTTGACTACTCTAAGCTTAAAGAAGGTTTTTTTATGATTTCATGGGATTTTTGAGTATTTTTCGAACTTTTAAGGGATCTCCATGAATTTAACATAATAGGTTGGGGATAAAATGCAAAAGTCCAGGATGCCACCAACATGGCAGTGATAGGCTAAGATTCCTTACTGGCTAGCAACAAACCAAGACGCCATTTGGTAGTTGACAATATCTGTCACCATTTACATGGGCGATGGATAATTTGGAGCCCAAATAGCTGGTGACTGGCACCCTGGGTCTTCCTCTCATAACAATTTGTCATGCTGGGTTTAATATAATATATGGGACATTTATAAATATTATCATGATTTCCACCATAATTATTATGATTTCGAGCTTATTCTGTGTGCTTAAATAATTATTTAATATCATATAAACCTTTAGCAATTCCAAAATATTCTAGAAATTTCTAAAAGAACGAGTGACATCAAGATTAATATCATATATTTTTATCATGACATAAAAGAGATATGATATTAACTATGACTTTTTGAATGCTAGAATTATTTATAATTTAAAAAGATAATTTTAACCTGTGCTTAATTTTCAAATATTAATTTAGTTATGGGATTGGAATCTATAGATATATTTAACATAATTCTTGTAATTATTGAGGATTTTATCTTTCAAATTTGAATTTGATTTTGAATTTGGATTTAAAATTTGATTTTGAATTCAAATATTCTCTAGAATATTCTAGCAATTTCGAGAGAGCTTGAAAATATCAGGATGAGTTGTTTACTATTGCTAATTTTTTTTTGAATTGGTTTTGGATTTTTATTTTAAGCATGGGGATATTTAGAGTTCAACACCTATGAAGCTGGCAACTAGAGCCTTGTAGATATCCGTATCTATTTTTTCCACGTCAAAAATAGAAGTTTCTTGGCTATTACGGATCCCTTAGGTGACAAATCTAGACTTGTTGCTAGTGGCATGGGCGACAAGCTCAAAATATAGCATTTCGATTTTTTTTTTGCTTCTAGAAGCTTCCAAAATCCATTTTGACGAGATTTTTTACGTCCTAGCATCTATAAATAGACCCCCAAACCCTTAGTTCTTGGAGGCTGGAGAGATCCTGAGAGAGTTCCACCTAGAGAAACCAAACCCTGGCGAAGCCCTACTAGATTTTCACGAGTTCCTGATCTTCTCTTTCATCCCACCTCAATGTTCATGCCTCCACTTCCACCAATCCATGTCACATACAAGAGGGTGACGGGAGTATCATTCAAGCATTATCTTTTCATTTCATTATTGCATTTCGTATTTATCCCATAGCATATGCATGTAGGGACAACCCCTGGTTAGTGTATAGTTCATCTAATCAAGTGTTTCGTCATTGTTTCTGATCTCATTTACTTCACCTTGATCTAATCTAGATTTATTTGTTTTGAAGGGAAAAAGGAGCTACGTTGCATGAGGAAGCCATTGTGACCATGCCGGTGGAACCCTTGCGCGGCTCTCCTCCTACCGGGTGCGTGGAAACACTCGAGGAGACCCGATATGGTCACGGCGAAGATGGTGAATCTAGAGGAAAAGACTAGACCCGGAAACACCAAGGGAAGATAAAAGGATAAGTAAAGGAGTCGCCACCTAGTCTTTTAATGGAAAGACGAGGAAAACCAAAAACACAAGAAAATTGGAAAGCAAATAAGATGCAGAATGTATGTGTGTACTCCGTGCCTAATGGACAATGCACAAATGAATGCGGGATAGAGAAAGGGTAAGGATTCTGGTTACGCATGGGGAAGGGGTTAGGCACTCCTATGCACCCGAGAAAACTCGGTCTTTCTAGGTTTCCCTATTGTCAATGGTCTATGGATGTATGCTTGCTTATTCTAAATGCTCATGCTAAATGTGACTGAAAAACATGCCAAATCAAAGTAAAGAAATGAAACAAAGGGAAAAGTTAATCCGTGAGTCAGATGTAGGCATTGAGAATGCCACTTTATTGTACGCCCTTGGGCGATGAGGAAAATCGTGAAAATCAAGAAATTCTCTGAAAACGTCTCGCAAATATGTGCAATCCTAGTCAAAATGAAGTTTCTTAGGGGTTAAAAAGCAATTTTACCACTAAAACATGCATTTAAAACAATTTAGTGGAAATTCATGGTAAAAATGCAAGAAAAATGATTCAGAAACGTTCTAGAAAGTTTCAATGGCAAAACAACCATTTTACCCCTGAAAATAGGCATTCAGAGTAAAATTAGTGAAGTACAGGGGCTAAAAAGCAAATTGCTCAGCAAAACAATGCATTCAGAAGAGTTCTAGAAGAAATCAGGGGTTAAAATGCAAATTAACCAGTAAAAATAAGCATTCTGGATGATTTCAAAAGAATATAGGGGCTTAAATGCAATTTTCACAGAAAAATATACATCCAGAAAACTTTAAGGAAAGCTAAGGATCTTTTATGCAAGAATGATTGGATTGAGATGCATTAAAAGAAAACTTGAGGGCTTTTGCGAAAGTTTAATGCGTGGAAAACATTATTTTAAATGTTTAGGGGGACAAATGCAATATTTTCAGTGAAAACTTTATTCGAATGATTTTAGAAAAATGACTGAAGGACCTATTTGTAATAAAAGGACCAAAGTGTAACACGAAAAGGACCTAAAGGAAAGGAAAACAAAGTTTTAGAAATTTATTCAAATAAATGTTTTAATTGTTTTTAAAAAAGGGAAAAAACACGACGGTTGCCGACGATGGAGCTCCGTCGCCGACGACCATCAAGGGGGGCAAACAAGGCCTTCTCGTGGTCTGATCTTAGATCAGACCTCACGAGAAGCAAGAAGGGAGAAAGAGAAGAGGATCCAATGGAGTGGATCAAGGATCTGCTGGTGGGAACGGTCCTCCCACCTCCTCTACCGTTGTCGAGCTCCGACGATGGCGCTGGGGAAGGAGAGCTTCTGGAGAGTTGCGGTGCGGCGGTCTAGTGATCCAAGTGGCCTCGGGGAGCTTCCTCGCTTCTTCTGGGTGGAATGGATGTTGTTGGTGCAAGGAGGGGGCTCGCCTGTCGCCACCGTGGCCTCCTCCAGCAGGCGACGTCGCTGTGATGATCTAGAGCTTGAGACGTGGTTCTGGAAGCTCTAGAGGTCTCGCGGGACACAGTGGAGCGATCCTGAGCAGATAAAGGTGCGCAGCACCGTGGGAGGCACGCGGTCCATCTCTGGAGGAGACGTCTTCTCTGGCAACGGTGTCTCTAAGCGTGTTCTCTGGTGATCTCGTGCGGGCTGTCTGGAGGTGTCAGAGTAGCAATCCAAGGAGCGGGAGAGCTCTGAGGAGGCTAAAGGAGGAGGAGAGGAGACTAGGGGGCCAGGGACGTGCCCTGGATTGGCCCCCCTACCTACGTCACCAGGAAATGGCGACGGTGAGCCCTGGGGACCAATTCCTACAAGAGGAAGGCTCTAGATGGCTCGGAATTGTCTAGAAAGAAGGGGGAGGGATCCAGGAAGCTATGAATTAAATTAAGAGGGATCAGAAGGGGCGTACCTGGCTTGACGGAGCTCTGCAACTCGCTAGAGAGCCTGGAATCTCCTTCTCTCCTCTCTACGAGCTTCCCTTTCTCTCTAGAATTCTTTGGCACTCTCCGCTCTCTTCTCTCTCGTGCTAGAAAGTCTTTTCAAACTCTGCCTCTACCCCTCCTTATATAGGTGAAGAAAACCCGACGACCCACTATAACAGACCACCACCCATTCCTAACAGACCTAACGAACCACCAACGAACTCACTAACTAATCGAACAACTTCCTAACAGACCAACAGAAGCTCAACTGCTGCCTCCTTGATCGCTGACACAGATGAATGGCGATCCAAGCTTCACCGGTGGCTCATCTAGTGGCTTTCGCTGCTCTGGCTTGTGCTAGATCAGTGGGGATCAGGCTGGTTGATGAGACCAACAAGGAGGAGTGGGTTCAGTGGCTGGTTCATGAGAGGAATGGAGAAGGAATGGGTTCAGTGGTTAAATTTGAGGAAAACTGTAGAGAAGAAATGGGTTATGGGATTTGTATGTTTTCGTAAAAATTAGTAAATGAGAAAAAAAAATAAAGAATATGGAGAGGGAGAAATAAGATGTTGGGTTGGAAGAAAAATGGGTTAAATTGTTTATGGTTGGCCTTCATCGGCTTTGGGGCTAAGGTGGACTCAATTGGGCTTAATGGGCCTATGTGGGCTTTAATGGGCCCAAATGAACTAAATGGGCCTAAATAGGTCTTGTGGGCTAAAGTGGGCTCAATTAGGGTTTAATGGGCCTATGTGGGCCTTGTCGACTAAAGTGGGCTCAATGGATTCAATTAGGGTTAGAGCTTAGCCACCACATTTCCATCCTGCAAAATTAGGAAATTGGGGTGTCTACAGGCATTGAATGACATCTAGCCGTCGATTTAGTGAGCTGGTGGACCTATGACCTCAACTTCATACAAGATCTCGGGTTTCCACATTAGACCAAGAGCGAAACACAACGGGATCTTACAAAAAATTGGCGATCGTAGTGGGACCTGACTTCTGAGCCAACCCCCATGCTATGTGAGCGCTCTTCCCTTCCCTTTTGTTGTTTTTTTCGTTTATTTTTTTTATTTAGGTGTTGCTTTCGGTCTAGGGTTCGCACAAATAGCTTTTCATGACACTTTAGATCTTTTATTTGGGTTTTTTCTAGTGATTAAGGGTTTGGATACTCAGCTGCCTATACTTATGGTGCCATTACACGGCGCCAAAGCAAGAGGTGATGTGTGCAAGCACTTATGTGATCGACGACTATGACTCCAGAGTGTTTTCCTATAGGTTTTTATTTTTTCTTATCTGTGTTGTTTTTCATTAGTCTACAGTAGCGATATGCATGCATAAATAATGATAAAAATTCTTGTCCACCTTTTTTTAAGTTTGTATCGTTTTTTAGGTTTGTTTTCTGTCTACCATTAGGGTGGAAACTATCTGTTTGATAGCAAGGTTAAAGTTCTTTAAGATTTCCTATCTAGTTTGATCAACCAAGCTGAGTGAACCGAGCCAGTGCCAATCACTCACCCATGCCCTATCTTGGTTGTGATTATTAGATTGGGTAACCTAAAGTGTCCTAGGTGGTTATTTCAGAGTCCATCTCTCTCCATGAGTCTGTAATAAGCCCTAGTAGATACTTGTTATATTGTTATTTTTTGTTTATTATTGCTTTGTAGTTTGCTAGGACCAACCTTAAAGATAGAATCCTAGGTTGCAGGTGACTCTTTAGAGAGACGAACCTATAGTCTAGGCCCTCTTGTTGGACCCTAACAAAGGTCAAAGAGCAGTACCGAAAAGCCAAAAATCCTATTAAGTGACCTCTAGTGTGTACGAAGTTTGCCTCACCCTTGCCATAGGAGCCTATTTGATTGAGAGAATGCTAGTTAATCAAGCAATGAATTAACTTTCCAAATCCACTAAAAGCCACATTTTGTCTGAAACTTGACTGCATAACTAGGTTTGTTTGGCATTTGGTCGGTCTAGGATAAATCTTAGTTGCTGGAGCAACCAAGGGCACGAGCCACTTGACTAATTAGCGACTTCATACGCCGCCACATGCTTTAACGCCTCCCATAGCAGCGCCGTGACAGACATTCACCGTGTGACTTGCTTGTAGGGTGGTTTGTGTGTGAGTGTATTAACTAGGTGTAGGGACACAGTTTAGAACTTTCATTTCCATTTTTTGGTCCAACAACAATATAAACGTTTTCTTTGTTCATCTACGTTGAGTTTGTATTTTCTTTACATTTTTAGACATTTTGTAGTAGGGTATAACGTAGTGTTACATAAAGTTTGTATTATTTTTCTTTTTTTGTTTTAGTTGATTGTAAATAAGCTATCAAAGATACCAGTTGATGCTATCTGAGGCTTAGCGAGTGTGGTTGAGATCATACGTCGATCCCTTTGATGTGACTACAACATCAAGCACAACCCAAGCTACCATAAGCATGGCAACCTCCTCACCTTCTACATTTCAAGCTAGCAATGTTCTTGGGCAACACGAGTTCCTCTTTAACACTACGACATCCTCTATGGAAGAGCCAGACACTGCAAGTTTCCGACAACAGAAGCCACACTGCCATTTCCCTTATGTGTCCATTCCTTTCGACTACTCATCCAGAGGCTCTACCCCCACATTTCCTCCTACAAGTGAAGCCCAAGGACAACACACTGAAGAGAACATTGGGGAATAGGAGGAGACATGATACTCCTAACCTTATGGTGATTCATCCACACATGCACCCACTGGAACAAGGCCAACGCCAGTCAGCTCTCACCAATAGCACAAAGGAGCAGCCAATCAAGTCCTCCAGTTTCTGGCACAACATCACTATTTGGGGATAGTAGGGAACCTACAATCCTAGCTTACACCTAGGCTCTCTCCTTTGAGTTCACTCCAAGGCCCATTACTCACACCTACTCGGCCTACTCAAGGAAACACCCATACAGTGCTACCAAGCCTTACCATCAACTTTCCTAATCAAAGTCCACTGGTGTCGTATGACACTACTACTGCCTACTCTTTCGTCACCAAATTTCTCCATCATCTTTGGGCCATATTCCATCACTCTACCTAGGGGCACCCCATCCAGCACCGCTGCCTACACGTGCATAGTCATACTATCCTTAGCTTTCACCCTTCTTGTGTTCACTATGGATGCCCTCCCTTACGAGTATGACCTAGGGTTCATAGTCTATCTTTTCTTCAAGACATTGGAGGGTGAAGCTTTGAAGTGGTTCAACACTCTTACAACATATGATCTCTACAACTTCAAGATGGTGGAGTAGTTCCTGAGCCAATGCAGTCACCATGTGCCACATAGGCCCACAATCGAAGATCTCTTCACAAAGAAGATGAAGCCAAACAAAGATTTCATCACATATGCAAGCCGATGGAGAGACATGGTGGCCAAGGCTGAGTGCTACATCCTAGAAAGTCAGGCTGTGGAAATCATAGCCAAGAATACTACCAACGTGCTTAGAACACACCTAATTGTAGGGAACTTCCACACGTATCCTCAACTATATCAACGTGCTACGAAAGTCCTCTACAACAAACATGACTTACCCTTCCTGGAGTTTGAAGGGAAGAGCAAGAAGAAGGCCGCCAGGCACATCATAGAGGGAATCATAAAGGGCGTAGCATAGATCTCAATGCAGCAGGATTGGATGGGACACAAGGACCATCAACATCAGGAATCTCTAACCCAATACCAACAACAATACGTACATTCCCTGTAGCCTCAAACAAATCAGTACCAAAGGCTGCCAATATAGTATTAGCCACAATGCCCGCAACCACAATAACGGCAGTAGCAGCAGCCACTAGCTTACCCCGTGTATGTGTAACATGCACAAGCAAACAATTTGTACAAAGGGTAGCCATAGGGGCAACAACAGGGGAAAGGTAACTACCACAATGTCCCCCCACCTTGGGCTTACAGAGGGCCAAAACGGCAGCATTATCTGTCTCTCCCAAAAGCACTCAATGATGTATTTGGGATGCTGGTCGAGAGCAGAGATCTGTAGCTCCAAGTGTCAAAGCCAAACACTCACAACGCCGATATGACTGTATTGTGCCTACCATCAAAGGAATAGACATACCATGGAAGAGTGTTTCATGGTCAAAGACAAAATATACGATCTAAATGACAAAGGGGAGACCATGTGGCCTATTCTCAGGAAGAGATTGATGATGGCTTAGGTAGAGTAGCACAAGATGCCGATACATTAGAAACTTTTGCCGAACCATGCTGTGGCCCATTTATGCACCGAAGACAGACAGCCTATAGCTCTAGCTGAAGTGGTAACCTTTCAGCACATACAAGTGAACCGAAACTTAGGATCACCTAATGCTGAAAGAGAAAAATCTGATGTGCCAGAGAGGCCAATCTAGGAAGTCCCATCAACGAACAATGGGAATTTGAGATAGATGATACATGGGACCGTCAACCATACGAACTCATCAGTGATACGAGCTTCCTCAATCACCTCAACATCATCCCCAATGATGACCAGCAGCCACTTGACGATTTGGATAATGGAGACATTTCCGTAATGGCTAGAGAAATCATCACAGGCTTTGAGCAATGGAACATCACCTTCAAGGATATAGAGATACCACCACCAGAGGAGTGTTCTCACCCACTAATCATCTCTGAAGTTGTCAATGATTACCCTCTGATAGGAGTGCTCATCGATACAGGTGCCGTGGCCCATTTATGCACCCGTATCCACTATAGACTAATTGTGCATCGAGGACGACTGAGTCATTGAACACCGCTTTGCTTGTGTTGCCTATGATTGAGGCCTAAGAGAGGTGGTTGGTACAACTTAGCTGGACATTACCATCAGCCCCTTAACTACTACTACAACAATTGTTGTCATGGAATAAGACTTAGCCAAGCTCTTAATTCTAGGGAGATCCTAGCTAGCCGAAATCCTTGTTGTTGCCTCTCCAGTACATCAATGTCTCAAATTCAAACATCAGGGAAGGGTAGTCACCATTTGAGCTAATCATGATGTAGATGAGGGAATGACTTGGGCACAGGTGCTACTAGAGCCCACCAATGGAGAACCACCCTCAAAATTGCCCAATGGGTGGTTGATAGGAGGATGTCTTGATGATCCTTATTGGCCTGATGACACACTGAGCTTCCATGGGTTTTAGGATGAGACAGGCACGAGCCTCACACGAAGACATGTCCAGTCACCCTATGCGAGCCCTATGCAGCAAGGCCTATCACTACTCTGCCAATGACAAATCAAGAACTAGGGGAGGTCCCTATCAAGAAGGCCTATGTCACTAATCATGTCTGTCCATGCTCATGAAGCTCATCAACAGGCCCCTATCACCAGAGCAGGCCGAATTTCTAATCAAGTTGCACTACCTCCAGCTACTGCAGAAAGAGCCTTACCTTCCTCGTGCTAAGTGTTCAATGTTTCTAGAATGATGAAGGGAGAATTTGACTTTCTGGAGCAACTAAGAAACACACTGGTGAGGATATCCATCTATGAGTTGATCAAATCCTTTGAGCGACATCGTGATATCCTGATGGACATCCTAAAGAAAGCCCAAGTGCCTGAAGACATGCCCACGAAGTCCCTAGCGATGGTTGCAGTTGCAGTCTTTATTGAACCTACTCTATTTTTCATAGAGTTTGAACTAGCTCCTCCCGAAAAGAGGACCTTACATTTAACTATTACTGTAAAGATAAACAATTATGAACTTTCTAGTGTGTTAGTTGATACGGAAGCAACCTTGAATATATGCTCCCTAGAAACTTTTTTTATGCTTGGACAAATACGCCTGGTGGCTCTAACACTGTTAGGATATGACAACAATACAAGAAAGGCGCATGGCAGAATCAATGTCAAGGTACCATTGGCCTGATAGAAACGGAGATTGAACTTATAATAGTCAATGCACCTATCTCCTATCGACTCATCTTAGGACGCCAATGGATTGAGGAAATCAGGGTTGTCACTTCTCCGCACCATCAGTGCATAAAGTTCCCTCATCAAGGGAAAATAATCAAGGTCAAGTTGGACAAAGCAATCAGAGCTGAGGGCATTTCGTTATATCCCAACCACCACACCAATGCTACCATCTACCCCTCTAGAGAAAGATTTAGCAATCGCGGTAGTGAATAACATGAAGTAGATCTTTATTCCTTGAATCGTAGACACAACCCCGTCTCCTTCCCCATAATACAAATCAATCGTGAAAAGTCATACTCGTAATTGAAAGATAATTTAAATTAATATCTAAATTCAAAATCCACTTGAAATGTTAAGTAAATTGGATTTAAAAATCAAATCTTTAATAATTACAAGAAAACTCAATTAAAAACAATGATGTATTTAATTTAAAATAGATTGGCAATCATTTGGATATTTTGGATTTTATCTTTTTTTTTAGCATTATCATTAATTAAATATAAGCTATAACAATAAAATGTGATAACATATCATAAAATCTCATTTTTGGTAAAAATAAAGATAAGTGATCGTAATTATCAAGTCATACGAATTTTAATAATTTTTTGGAATTATTTAGCATTTATAATGATTTATATGATATGCATAGATATTTAAATGCTAGAAAATTATAGAAATTATAATAATTATGGAAAAAATTATAATAACAATTATAAATATCCCACATATTATAATAAAACCTAAGATGACAAATTATCTTGAGTGAGAAGTCCAGGATTCTTGTTGCCTATACATGTAGTGATCAGACAACCACTTAGACTGGCAACTAGTCTTCTTGCCTCTTACCATGGCAACTAGACTTATCGCCTGTTTTTATGGCAACTAGTCTTGTCGCCACTCAATGTGGCAACTTCCTAGTCTTTCTGCATTTTTCTCCCTACCCTTTATCAAAATCCATAGAAATACATTAAAAACCAAGAAAAACGCAAAAATTTCACGGAAAAATCTGGAAGACGATTAGAGCTCCTTAGCCATGTGATCTGCGGTGCCTCAAGGGGTTTCTATCCTAAGTAAACTCTGGGAAATGCAAAAATAGGATATCTACACAGGATAGTATTTGTCGGTTGCTAGTGTTTATTGGAGGATTTATGTTGCCACACATTAGGGATTTTGGTGAGTGTTTAGTTTAGTTTTATTTTTTATTATTTACTAGTTCTGCTTCTTGTGAGTATACTTAAATTTAATTTGTAATTGTAAGATAATAATAATAAAGCGAAAAATTGTAGCTAAGTTGAGTGGTAATGATTTGGGGGTCGTTATAGTTAGTATCAGAGCTTAGGTCAAACTAGGAGCACTAGCCTAGGGGTGTTTGGTCATATGACTCCTTAGAAATTGCATGGCATGCATTCCTACACCATGATTTTTGTGATTTTCCTGTTTTCTGGATTGCGGTGTTGAAGAGTGTCTTTGGCTCCAATTCCAGCTGCAACTTCGGCGAAGTTGGTGAGTGAAGGACCATGAGGAACCCAACCTGAAGAGTGACGACCTATATTCCTGATTAGAGATGGACGTCAGCACTGTGTTAGAAGTCTTCCTCAGTGGTTGGATCTTGAGATTGTTGACTTGTTTGGAGCTACTGTTGAGGTAGCAATTTGGGAGTAGAGCGTGAAGCAATGTTCGCTTGGGTAGAGTAGTTCACAAGAGTTCCTTAACCCATGCAGCATGGTGTGGTGCTGTCCACGAGTTTTGCATGGATTAGGCACCGTGTTACTTGTGGGTGCTAGGGCAGTTGTTTCTAGGTGAGATTCTATGTTGGCATGCAAGGTAGGAGACCTTGCGATGTGTGAGGCCAGATGGGTCGTGTCGTCTAGAAGTTGCTCACATCTACAATTGGTATTGGTCTATTTGTGGTGCTATGCTTTTGAGGGAGCAAGGTGTAGCAGAGGAGGTGCTTGGATCCTTAAGGGGGTTAGACAGCTCGTGTTTGCTAACCAGAGGACTTGTTTCCCTTTAAGGGGATTAGCCACCACCCAATGTTGAGCGGTTTGGTGCTTTGTTGTGGAGGACAGAGCACTACAATTGTCTACCTTTAGTGTGTCCTCCATGGTTGTTGCTATTGTTGGTTGTTTGTGATTATTTTCTCTGATTGTTTGTTGATTGTTTTGCTCGTGTTTGTTGTAGTTGGTTGTCTATGGTCATTGTCTGTCGTTTGTCTGGGTTGTTGGTGTCATGGGATGATGCATGTAGCTCCATCCTCTTGATGTCACATCTTGGTGAAGCATGTGGCTTCCCAGATGTGTGGTTGTTATTATTATTATGTGCTGGGTGTAGAGGATATTTAGAGTTCCATCATCCTATGGTTTTTGGGTGACTTAGTGGGTCCCTAGACGGTTGTTATGGTCTTTGAGTGACTTAGTTGGTTCTTAGATAGTTGTTGTGGTTTCTAAGTGACTTAGTGGGTCCCTAAATAGTTGTTGTGGTTTCTAGGTGACTTACTAGGTCCCCAAATAGTTGTTGTGGTGTCTGGGTGACTTAGTGGGTCCCTAGATAGTTGTTGTGGTGTCCGAATGGCTTAGTGGATCCCTAGATGGTTGTTGTGGTTTCTAGGTGACTTGGTGGGTCCCTAAATGTGTGTTGCTTTTGTTCTGGGTGACTTGGTGGGCCCCTAGATGTGTTGTTGCTATTCTATGTGACTTGGTGCGTCCCAAGATGTGTTGTTGTTCTGGGTGACTTGCTGGGTCCTCAGATGTGTGTTTTGTTGCTCTAGGTGACTCGTTAAGTCCCTAGACAGGTGTTGTTGTTTTGGGTGGCTCTGATAAGACCCCAAGTTTGTGTGATTTCTTCCAAACACTTTGTTGAGAACTGGGTTATCTTACAAGAGGTGTGTGTGGTGTCGTGCATTGGTGTCCCATAGACGAGTCATGCATTTTGTTTGGGTTATGGCCAAGGAGTGGCTTAGCCTAATATGTTCCTAGCTATGTGTTGTTTGGGGTATCTTGTCTAGATACCCAGCTTGGCTTGATGGATGTGACTCGAGTGGCTTGGTGCCATTTGGGCAATGGAGATCTCCAATGTTTCCTTAGCTTGGTCAGATAGCGTTATACTTCTTTGTCCGTGGAGATCTCTTTTCTCCTATGGTTTCATGGGTTCTTTTTGTTTTTGCGGTGAAGATGGGGTGAAAAAAATGGAGTTGGCTACCTATCTCATTTGGTGATGCCATAGGTCGAGCTGTTCGATGTGATCCCTCGTGTTTTCCTCTGAGAGGTTACTTCTTGGTTCAAGTGATCTACTCACTAGGGTCTAGTACAGGAACCTTCGAGATAGTGGCACTGTGAGTAGGCCCTCCAAGAAGGAGGAACAACTTGTGTTGGTTCAGAAACTCTGGCTGAGAGTTGCGTTGCATTAGTGATCCATCTGAGTTTGACTCCCGAGCGGTCCTTACCAGTGGTGAGGTGTTTCACTGAAAATAGTGACTCTTGTGGCCTAGACTCTAGATTAGAGTATCCTCGATGTGATCTTCACGCTTAATAAGTGATTTAAGTGTGTTTTTGTGGTTTCACATTTGGACACACAAGGCTACCGTAATAGCTATAAACACCCCATATGCTCGCATTGGAACCTTAAACTCTAAAACTAACCTAAATCAAATTTAAAATTCAAAAACCTAACTCAAAACCCTAAAATTAGCATTAAACCATAATCCAAACCCTAAACCATAGGTTAAACCCTAAACCAAACTTAAAACCTAATCCAAACCCTAAACCCTAGGATAAACCCTAAACCAAACTCAAAACCCTAAAAAATCCTAAAAACTCCTAAAAACCCTAAAAACTCTAAAAACCGTAACTAAACCCTAATACCTAGGTCATACCATAAACCATAAGTCAAACCCCAAACACTAATGTCAAACCCTAACAACCTAACTAACTTCCACTCCATCATAACTACTCTAACGAACTTATGTAACAAACTAAACTCTCTAACTAACTTCCACTATATCATAACTAATCTAACAAACTCATGTAACAACCAAAACAACCTAACTAACTTCCACTACATCATAAATAATCTAACAAACTCATGTAACAACCAAAACAACCTACTAACTTCCACTACATCATAACTAATCTAACAAACTCATGTAACAACCAAAAGAACTCTAACAACTCCCCACTTAATCGAACAGACTCTAACAAATCACAACAACCCATAACCACCACGGCAAGCCTATAAATAGCCCCTAGTTGCAAGTGAGAAAGGGTGATTGGAAAATTTGAGAGGACAGCCCTCCAAAGCTTCTTCCTCCCAACCAGAGCAACCAGACTGATCTAGGAGCAATAAGGAAACTCGTGGAGGAGAAAATTTGAGATTTCAGCCATCTCCGGCGAGCTCCGGTGGCCTCCGACGAGTTCCGACGGCCAAGCTCACTGCAAGCTCAGGTAGGTGCCTCTCAAGCCTCAATGTCTCTACATTTTAGCTTCTCTGGCCTCCCTCTTCCTATCCCGAGTGATTCCAGTAGAGCCAGAGGCTTTCTCTGCTCGGAATAGGGTTTCCAGGCCTTACTGGTGCCATTTTCCAGTGACCTAGGTGGGGGTGCGAGTCCATGGCATGATCCTTGCCCTAGAATGCTCAATTCTCTCCCTATAAACCCCCTCTTGCTTTTCCACCTTTCTGGACTCCACTTCAACCGCTGAGGAGACCACAAGAAGAGGATCGCCGGAGTCGCACCCACCATCACCGGAGAAGAATAGCACTACGTAACTCAATCCAGCGCTCCGCTCCTCGCCGCAATGCTCCATCGCCAGAGGAACGATCTACAGGCCTTCCCCAAGCTTCTAGAGCCACCAGGTCTTCGAATCGAGCCCTGGTTCACACTTGCAACTTCCGTCATCGGAACTCCGATGAGATACGATCGGGCAGAGGATGAGGGGCCCCATTCTTGCGGCTGGATGAGGGGAAGTCATCCTCTCAGCGTCCCCAAGTTTCCAAGATCCCTAGACCACCGCATCGTTGCCCCTAGAGCCTCTTCTTCTCTAGCGCCGTCATCGGAGCAACCCCGACGGCTCGGGGGATGGAGAGCCCATTCCAACCGTTATCACCTGGATCCAGACCATTGGATCTTTCCCTCTCCTCCTGTTCTTGCTCTCCGTGAGGTCTAATCTTTAATCAGGCTTTGGGATGCTTTGGAAGAGCATCCCCAGCGGTCGTTGACGGCGTAGTTCCGTCACCGACGACCGTTGTGTTTAAAAAAAAAAAGAAGAAGTAAAAAATAAGTTTTCTTTGAATAACTTCTGAGCATTTCTTTTATTACACTGAGGTCCTTCTTTTCTCACAAATAGGTCCTTTTCCTAACTTTTAGGTCCCTGCATATATTTTCAAATCATTTAAATAATGTTTGTCTTGGCATATTGCATAAGAACTCTTGTAAGTCTTTAAAAAAATGTTTTCCAGGCTTAAAAGTAAGATAAAAACCACCAGAGTTACTTTTCAGGCATTTAAGTATAGAAGATTTGCATTTAAAACCGTGAACCTTGTTGAAATAGTTCTGAATTCATATTTCTTTGTTTAAATTACAAATTAAACCCTGGGAATTTAAATATTTGCTCAAATGTGACTTGAATTGCATTTTAGCCCTTGAATTTTACTGATTTCACACTGAATGCATGTTTTCTAGGGTAAAATTGCATGTCAGTCCCTAGAACTTTCTATTTTCAAACATGAATATTTTTCTTGCACATTTGACCCTAAATTTCTATAGAATTGCATTAAATACATGTTTTAATGGCAGAATTGCATTTTGACTCTTAGGAATCTTTAATTTGGCCAAGAATGCACAGTTTTGCACATTTGACCCCAGAATTCTTCAAAATTACATGAAATGTGTTTTTCTATGCATTTTTGATGATTTGGACTTAGAATTTCAGTTTTCATTCAGAATTTTAGATTTTTGAACGAAAGCCCCCGGAATTTACATTTTTACACTCTTACATGCATTTTGCACATTTTGTTGCACTTTTTCATGCATATTTTCTTATGCCTTCTTCCTTTCATCATGGACTCATTTCTAATTCATTCTAAGCTTGGTTTTCCCATTGTTTTCCAGATTTCTTCCGACTTTCACGATTTTGATTTGATTTGGCTTTCCATTGCCCGAGGACGTACATTAATAGGCTTAACAATGCCGACATTATCTCGAATGAGGATTATTTTTCCTAATTTGATTTTCTCGGATTTATTCAAGTTTCCACTGATTTATGTGATGCTTTCTGAGAGTTTTTCGATTTTCACGATTTTCATCATTGCCCACAGGCATACAGTAAAGCAGCATTTTAAATGGCTACATTTGTCCCTTGGATTAACATTTTTCCTTTTATTCATTTCTTCGCTTTGATTTGGCATGTTTTCGCAGTCACTTTAAACATGTGCATTCAGAATAGGCAAGCATACACACAATACACCTTTTAGCAAGTAGGAAACCTAGAAAGATCGAGTTCCTAGGGCGCATGGAGGTGCCTAACCCCTTCCCCATGCATAACAAGAATCCTTACCCTTTCTCTGGCCCACATTGATATGTGCATTTCATCCATTAGGCATGAAGCATACATGTTTTCTTCATCTTGTTTTCTTCATGGTTTTCCTTTGTGTTTGGTTTTCCTCGTCTTTCCATTAAAAGACTAGGTGGCGACTCCATTCCTTATCCTTTCTTATCTTTCCTTGGTGTTTCCGAGCCTAGTCGTCTTCTCTGGATTCACCATCTTCGCCGTGACCTTATCGGGACTCCTCGTGTGCTTCCGCGCACCGTAAGGAGAGCTGTGCAGGGTTCCATTGGCATGGTCACAGGAACTGGCGCTCCGCTGGGGATAACCTGATTCTAGCTTTCGTTTTTGTTTTCTTACTTGTCATTGGTCTATATACTTTGTGCTTGTTTGCTTGTTCTGTTAGCTTGTACATATTTGACTAAACATGCCTTTTTGTGACTTTCTACATCATTGCTATGCCATCACACATGCACATGACCTAATTCATGTTTTTCTGGTTGATACTTGCTTTTCTTCACTACTTGTGAGTACTACACCAGCACATGCCATGTTCATGTTTTTTGCTTGTTGATTGACTTTTTAGATGCCATGATTGTGTGTTTTCTTCCCATTATTTGTATTTGCCATGATTAGGTGAGTAGAGACATGTTTGCATCCCTATCTGGTTAATATAAAACACACAAACTCAGATAAACAAATAATAAGGCATAACTAAAGACAAGTGCTCACAAATCCCTATGGTTTAATAAAACACATGTAAAAGACACAAAAGCATATTGCATGAATGATCATTTTAGAAAGCATGCATCTTCTCTTCTGAGTCCACCCACGGTTTGCGAAGGACAATTCTGGTAGCCCGTTCTATAGATTTGGCGTAGGGCATGTTGCTAGTTTGTCCCCCCTTGTCTGGGGTCGTGTCGGTGCTAGTAGAGAGTACAACTCCATGCTACTGTAGGAGACAAGGCCACCAACGCACCACTCGTTCACTGCCTGTGCTCCGGCCAGGATTTAGAATGGGAACCTTATTTTTCTAACCAGAGTCAAAACCTAAAACCCATGAGTGCGTCCTATGTGGTCATCCCCATATGGGACATGCATGGTGAGAGAGTGCACTTTAGGACATTCATCTGCATTATGTGTCATTATATGCCACTTTAATAACTCGCATTTGTCTTTGTGTCGTTGTTCAGGTATTCATACCTACTTCTCTTACCTATTTTCTCAGGTAGCTTGTTGCGAGGTCCTCAGCTAGGAGCTCGGGTGTCTCTATCGCGGGCGGCCTCCCATGGTTGTTTTCTCTTGTCTTTTTCGAGCTATTGGTCACTTTTTTATAGTAACTTGTCTTAGAGCTCGTGCGTTTGTTTTTTTCCGCAACTCCTTTTATTTCGCTTGTGGTTAGCCATGGCCCCATAGACCCACAAGCCACCGGTTAATGTTCTGAAGGGGGTCCGACATTCAGATCCTCCTTCTCTCACTTTGACTGCTTCTTCTTCCCTCAGTGCATCCCGATTTGGGAATCATGGAGGATCCTTATCCCCTCTTCCAGGATAGTGGCAGACATAAGCCGGTCTAGGGCCCATCACTGATTCGACTGCAGGGACTACCACACGGGTCCCAGAAGTTCTGCCAACTGCACCCTATTCCTTGGGCCCTCCTGTTTCAGGAGATTAATCAGTTGCGGTTTCATTTACTTTTGGGGCCCTTCCTGTTCTGCTCTTGCCTTTTGACCTATCTTTTGATAGGTCTTTGGCCACACAGGCTCAGTACTTGTGAGCTTTGGCCCAAGGGTTTGAGCGCATGGCCCTTTCTCTTGATCATGTTGAGAGTCCTCCTCTTTCGACCTCTGAGGTTCCAGTGCAGACCACTATAGCATTGCAGGCTCACCCCACTACTCTATCGCCCATACCATCTCCACAACATCACACTGCTCCGACGATGGCGGCGTTATCTCTACCTCCTGCATCACAACTGCATTTGTCACAACATGGATCACAGTCACGTAAGAATCAACCCCTTAGTTGTGCGAGAGTACAACATTTCTCGAGTCTGTCACCCAGAGCCGTACTGGTACCACAGCTATTGCTCTCGTGCTCAACACCACACACAACACAGCATAGACAGAACCCACCTCAGCATTAGGATTAGGTCCCAACACGTAGGTCATCACTACACACTAGGCGCACATCTTCCACTATCAAGCCAGTGCATCTCGTCGCATTGGCTCAATAAGGACAGCAACCTAAGAAGAAACGAGGCTGTCGCGTTGGAAGTGACTACACTCCACTAGGTGAGCTACTGAGCGTTGTTTTTCCTCAAGTTGTGTCGCTTTTGAGACTCCCGGATCCTCGTCCCCCACCAACTCCACTCCCTATGTGGTACGACACGAGCGCATACTATGATCATCATTGAGCCTCGAGCCGTTCAACTGATAAATGCTACACTCTGTGGGATGTCATACAGACTTTGATCGATAGTGGGACTATTGTTGTTGACATGCGAGGCACAGCACCCCCATCCATATCTTTATCCTCACCAACATCTAGTTTAGTAAGCATTACACATTCACACACCACCGTTTAATCAATGCAGCTCATTGCGTTAGTTCAGCAAGGGCAGCAACAACGGCAAAGGCGGCCTCGCCTTAAGGATAGTGACTTCGCCCCACTCGGGGATTCATTGAACGACATCTTTCCTAAAGTTGTGCCATTCCTGCAGCTACCAAAGGTTCGTCCACCCCCAAACCCGCTCCCTAGGTGGTATAAGACTAACTTGTTCTGCCAATTCCATCGCACTCATGGACATTCAACAAACAAGTGTTTTGCTCTCTGGAATGCTATCCAGGATTTGATTGACAATGGGAACAATGTCGTCAACACACAGGAGGCAGCACACAAATACACCTGCACACACACCTGTACACACATGTGCACACCCTAGAATAGCCGACCTTACCGTGTCTGAGCCGGCAAGCTCCAAGGATACTGGAACTTCAAGGGTTTATCCTCTTTCTCCCAGTTTTATCTCGAGGAATCCATCGGGCCTCATTTGCCCAGTTTGTCCTCTCATAGCTTCTGTCTAGCAGCATACATGTATGTCACTCTTCTTCTAGTTCCTCTTTTGCCTAGTTTCTCTTATTGTCTTTTCTCATTTCTGTCTAGTGACAATCATGTGTGCCACTCTTGTTCTTGTTCCTTTGCAGGGGCCTAATCTAATGTTTCCAGTTTGCCATGCACCGATCTGACCTAGCACGTGCAAATACACTCAATCAAGTAAGAGACAGTCATCATAGTAGATACCAACTCCAACAGAGATACAGTCCTAATGTCACTAGCAGATTCAACATTCATAGTGACTGTCTTAGTTCCAATAATGGTTTTGATAGCTTCAGTTGCACCTGCCTTGATCCCGATTTCTAGTGGCACTGCAAGGAGTTACTTTGAACTCCAATGGCATCGACAAAACAACAACAACAAGGATTGGAGTTGTATCCTTTTCCTTTGTTCCCTTTGTTTTTCTTTTTGCATCACCATATACCAAAACACAAAAAAATAGAAAAAAGCACAAAAGATAAAAAAAAAGAGAAGAAAAAAAAACACAAAACGGGAAAATACATCAAGAACAAATTAAAAGGGTAGTTTGCTTGTCAATAACATTCCACCCGATGATGAAAAATTGGAAAGCTCGCCAATGTCAGAATGGATTATCCCTCATCAGTTGTCACTACCTAGAGAACCAAGTTAGCAAGGGAGCCACCAAACATCAAAGCCAGACGAAGTGTCCAAGCTCCACAAGGATCCTACACCTCTAAGAGGGAGATAAAATGTTAGGGGTGACTGAGAGTGTGAGCCAGAAAAAAAAAACATACATTCGCAAGGGCATAAAAGA
Source organism: Posidonia australis (assembly GCA_024699735.1). Lineage (NCBI taxonomy): Eukaryota > Viridiplantae > Streptophyta > Magnoliopsida > Alismatales > Posidoniaceae > Posidonia > Posidonia australis. Next base: position 26,936 of record JAMKQA010029484.1, read on the forward strand.
ATAGAGAAGACAAAAGGCGAAGACAAAAGTCAGCCCAAGAGTGAGAGGCGTGCGTTGTAGCTCTACCCTTATCATACCTTGGAGAGGGGTTGGAGTATACACTTAGTAAAATCACACCTTTGAGTGACTGACCCACTCTCCTGCAATAAAGGCCTCCTGAATAGATCGGACACTTATTACCTCCAAGACAAGGTTAGAGTGAAACCACACGTCTATGAGGGAGTAAAAGAAAAAACAATGATATTGAAAAGAAAAAGAATGTGCAGGACCCTAAAGGTTTTGCATGGAGCCAGGTTCATTACACTACCTTACAGTGAGTTCAAGTGCCACCACAACCCAGCGAGAGCCACCGGATGACTTGCGAATCTTTGTAGTGGCATCTGAGTCGAAGGAGTCATCCTCCTTTAACAGACATACAGCTTTCTAGCCTAATTGACGGCAAACAAACAACTGAACTAAATTAGCAAACGATCCAGATAATGAACTCATTGAACAAGCAAAGCAACAAATGCAGATAACAAGCAACTGAAATCACAAGGCATGTATTTCTTGACCAAACAAAAAATTCACTCTTAAATAACTAAATTGCTCACAATAATAGAGTCCAACACAATAATCATAATCATCACAATTTTGCTTGAATGAATCTTTTTGCTTGCATATGGATTTGTTCAATAGGATTTTCACCAATTGCTTTTAGCCAAGGACATTTCAACTCCTCAGTGGTCAAAGTGCATATACAATGAGGACACCTATTAGTGTACAAACTACATAGACCTATGGAATCAGCAGTGTGACAGCAATTCCTCTGCAACAGTTCAGGTGTGGTAAACATTATTTGGGTAATGCCTGAGGTCAATACAGCCAAGTACATGTTTGCAGCCAGAACACAATGACACATTAAGTAGCCGAACAGAGAATAGTCAGCCTAAGACAGACCACAATGTATCACATCACTTCCTGTCACTGGAGTATAGCTCAGGACAGTGGATGAATATACATGCCTCCAATCAATGAACAAGTGCGTCTCTGGCCTCAACCAAAATCAGCCGCGACCACTTCAGTGATTCAAAGTACGCCCACAGTCACAGTCAAATCCTCAAGTCTTTACATCCTCGAGTGGTGCCCAACACTTCCCAGGGTAGCCTGACTCGATGCCAGAGGCATCCATTTTGCCTTGGTATCTCCGGATCTGACTTCTGTTTCCACTGAGCATCATTCACCTATATGCTAGGGGCATGTCAGCTACTTTCTAGATGGGCTCACACAATCTGTTACTTGGTTCATCAAGGGCAAGACAGTTGTTCTTTGATCAGGACCTACATGTCAAATGATTAGCGGAGACAACAACATGGCTATGGACTCTACGCAACAATCTAGAATTTGGCAAATACAATCAGGAGAATATCCTAAAGTATCGTGGCCAAATACAAAGCTATAGGAACACTACGGTTGAGCAGAACACATCCTAAACATACCAGCTAGAGGCTAGTTACAATACAAGAAAGCAGTTGGGTGCACATACTTCCAGTCACTTGATGAATGGATTATTGGCTTTGAATAGTGATGGTCTCAAGTACTCCAATGGTTCACGGAACATCTGTAGTTATAGTCTGGCTTCCAAGACCCCATACCCTCAAGTGATGTCCAACCAGTCTAATACCAGGGGCATGTCAGCTGCTCTTTGGTCAAAAGTCACATACAAAGCGCCAGCTACAGTGTAATTGAACCCGAATCTTCGACCAGGGGCATGTTAGTTGTTCTTTGGTCGAAGGTCACGTATCAGACACCTAACAGAACGTTAACTTACTATGTAACTGAGCCAGAGCCTTCGACTAGGGGCATGAAAGCTGCTTTGTGGAAAGAGGAACTGTTTTGAGAATGCTGGGTGCAGATTATCTTCCAAATGATAGTCAGTACACATTCTTACAAAGAAGTGACATTCATCACATAATGGCTCCTACAAAATGACAACTGTAGCAAGGCACTACGCTGTTTCAATTGGCATCCCCACAGTGGCGACGATCCAGGGTGCACTGATACTTCAATAAGATCCCCTTGGCAAATCCTTTTGGCTAAACAGAAGGTCAACCCCTCTCGCCTTTGAATTCCGATCCTGATGGATGGATTCAAGGCCTCCCTTTTCCATCTCATTTTTCTAGACTACTGCCCGGAGTCTGGATGGTCCCATCCGCGGTTCGATCCATCAAGACGAATCTCGGTGCCACCCCTCTCGCCTTTGAATTTTGATCCTGATCGATGGATTCAAGCCTCCCTTTTCCATCTCATTTTTATAGACTACTGCTCGGAGTCTAGATGGTCTCATCTGCAGTTCGTTCCGTCCAGACGAATCTCGGTGCCACCCCTTTTTCTTGTGAATCCCTATCTGAATGGACGGATTCAAGGCCTCCCGTTTCCATCTCTTTTCTAGACTACCTGTCGGAGTTAGATGGTCCCATCTGAGGTTCGATCTGTCTGGATGAACCTCGGTGCCACCCCTTTGTTTTGAGTTCCACTCCGAATGGATGGAATCAAAGCAAACTATCTTCCTCCTTCCTTTCGGCTGGTATCCCGAACAACCCAGGATCCCTAGGTTACCTGAATAGTATCTACCAAAGGAGGTGCTATGCATTGCCAACATTGACAAGCTTATTCTGCTTATCATCACCAAGCTAAGATCCATGCATGTGATGATGATGACGATCATCTGCCTATATATGCATATGTTGAATGGGAGTTAATATGTGCTGAGATGCAAGGCTATATGGATGTAGAAAAACATTGATAAAATGAATTCATGCATGCATGGAGAAAGATGACAGTGTCGCAGAGTGAGGACATACTATTTATGATCACTGATAGTACTTCTTTAGGTAGCATGAATTAACTGGGTCCGACTGTTCAACGTGGTCCATGTCCTTCAGGATTACTGCTCCTCTAAAGAAGACCTGTTTGACGACGAATAGTCCACGCCAGTTGGGTCTAAACTTGCCCCGACCATCAAGGAGATGTATAGTTCGCAAGACTAGGTCCCCTAGCAGGAAACTTCTAGGTCGGACCTTCTTCTGATAGCCTTTGGCCATGCTCTTCTGATAGCATTGCGCATGATGCATAGCTTGCAATCAATGCTCATCTATCAAGTTTAGTTGAACAAAGCGGTCCTCAGTCCACTCTACCTCTTCCAACTCTGCTTCTTTTAGGACTCTGAGCGATGGTATCTCCACCTCTATAAGTAGGACTGCTTTCATTCCCTACACTAGAGAATATGGAGTTGCTCTAGTTGATGTCCAGACTGATGTTCTGTAAGCCCACGAAGTGTATAGGATCCTGTCATGCCAGTCCTTATGTGTTTTTGCCATCTTTTTAAGAATCTTAGTTAGATTCTTATTGGCAGATTCTACAACCCCGTTCATCTAAGGATGGTACAAGGAGGACATGTAATGCCTGATATAGAATTCCTGTAGGAAATCCTCGACCATTTTGCCTGTGAAATTTGTCCCAATATCAAGTTTTGATTGAATGTAGGACCCTATATTGGGTAATGATGTTGTTTCTGATGAACTTTTCAGTCACAGAGGCTGTCATTGTCTTATAAGAAGCTGCTTCCACCCATTTAGTAAAGTAATCAATAGCTACCAGAATGTACTAATGTCCATTAGAAGCTACTGAGTAAATAGCTCCGATAACGTCTATTCCCTATGTTGAGAAAGGCCAGGGTGACAACATGTTGTGGAGCTACTGTGGGGGTGCATGAATGAAGTTGCCATGGACTTGACAATTGTGACATCTTCGCACAAACTGACAGTAGTCTGTCTCCATGGTTAATCAGAAATAACCTTGTAACATTATTTTCTTGGCCAATAATACCCCATTCATGTATGGTCCACATGTCCCAGCATGCACTTGCAACATTACTGTATCAGCCTCCTTTTTATCCAAACAATGTAGAAGCATCAGATTGTAAGACCTCCTGTACAAGTGACCTACTCCATGCATATATTTTGAAGCTAGTCGGACCATAGTCTTTCTATCTGCCGCTGATGCATCTGGATGATGACTCCCGGTTTCCATGTAAACTTTGATGTCATGATACCATGGGAGCTCTGCCGTGGAGTCTACTTCCTCTATGCTCACGCAGTGTGCTAGTTGGTCTGTGCAGGTTACTGACACTTTCACTGTGTCATCCTCTAGTATGGACAACCAGGATGCGAGAGTGGCTAGGGCATTTGCGTAGGCATTTTTGGCTCACCTTGTCGCGACTAGGTCCTCGCACTTTGGGACCATGTTGAGATTGAATGAATATTGCTCTATAAAAGCCTTACTAAGGTCATTCCAAGTCTTAATGGTGGTCATATCCAAAGATGTGAACCACTTTAAAGCCAGCCTGCAAGGCTCTTTTGGAAAAGGCTAATAAGTAGTATCTTGTCAGCCTGCAACTGAGCAAGATCACCACAATACGCCCTAAAATGTGAGATTTGGTAGCCTTTCCCAATGTATTTTTCAAGCTCCAGGATGTGAAAGTTTGGAGGGAGTATAGCCTTTGGAAAGTAGCAAAGGTCCCAGAGGGTGTAAAACTGGCAATCCCCACCCTACACTTGTCGTAATGCTCTCTCCAAGTCATTCATCCAGGTGAGAAGTACATCCAGGGTTGTTGCTAACATTGATTGTGCAGCTGGGGTGGGTCCCGTATACGCTGTGTTTGTAGCACCCTTGTGCTCCTCTGGATCTATCATCTCGCCACCTAGTGTCGTGGTGTGATGACCAACGTACCCGAGCATGTGTGTTGTTTGTGGTGGAATGAATGCTGACGCCTGTATCTGATGCAAGGGTGTAGCAATGACAGTATGCTTGTAGACACCCCAATATGCTTGCAAATAGGCCAAACCCAACAGCTACTCCTCACTCCAACAGCCACCCATGTAGGTGCACCTATCTGGCGCACCAGACAGGCACACCTTACTGGCACCTTACTGGTGCACTTGTTTGGCGCACCAGACAGGCGCACCTTGCTGGCGCACCATACAAAACCCTAACTGGGCTCTAAAAAGCCTAAATACAAAACAAAACCCTAAAATACTAATAAACCCTAAAACCGAGATTAAACTCTAATCCAAAGATTAAACTTTATATTAGGACCTAAATTAAATTCAAAACCATAATGCAAACATTAAAACCTAGTACAAATTCTAAGTCAAACCTCAACAACCTAACTAACTTCTACTACATCCCAACTAATCTAACAAACTCATGTAACAACCAAAACAAACATAACTACTTCCCACTTCTCTCCAACAAACATAACTACTTCCCACCTCTCTCCAACAAACATAACTACTTCCCACTTCTCTCC
>JAMKQA010029485.1:0-33820 GCA_024699735.1 Posidonia australis
GTTTTATTATTTTAAATTTAATTAAGTGATTTTAATTTGAGCTTTTGGATTTTATTATTTTAGGGTTTTTTGTGATTTTAATTAGGATTTTTGGATTTTATTATTTTAAGTTTAATTAAGCGATTTTAATTAATGTTTGGGTTTTATTATTTTAATTTTGAATTAGGGTTTTGAGTTTTAATTAAGGTTTATTTAGGGATTTTGAGTTAATTAGGGTTTATTTATGGATTTTTGGATTAATTGGGGTTTATTTATTTATTAATTGGAATTTTTTTTATTTGGGTTTTTGGATTAATTAAGGTTTTTTTTTGTTGAATTTGATTAATTAGGGTTTTATTGGATCTTAAGTTGAATTAAGTTGGTTTTAAGTGGATTAGGGTTTTTGTTGGATTTTTAAGCAGATTTAATCAGATTTTATTTAATTAGGGTTTTTATTAGGATTTCATGGGATTTTTAAATTGATTTAGACTGGATTAAGTGAGCTTAGGTTGATTTGCTGGATTTTAGGTTTAATTGGGTCAGGTGGGCTAATGTAGGCCTAATTAGGTTTGTGTGGGCTAGGGTTTTGGTGGTTGCAACCAGAGCATCAACCGGAGGAGCCTGCTGCCAAGTGACTTCAAAATCGGAGTGTCTACACTAAGTTTTGGTTGCCTGGTTAAGGTTTGAGGCGAATTGCAAACAAGAGTTATGTAATTTGTTTGGGATGTGTGTTTTTGCATAGATTTGCGATTGTGTTGAGATTTTTGTGTATTAATATTGGTTTTCTTGTGCATGTTCTGAAGACATGTATGCATCAAGATTTTTTGAGGTTTTCAGTTGTGTGTGGGTCATGGATTTTGAGTTTGTTTTCTAGTGAATTTTTGAGTTGTGTGTAGCAAGATATGCACAGATATTTGATGCATCGCGTCTTTTCATGGTTTACATTTTCGACATCGATGTTGTGATGTGTACCTCGGATTTGTGATTTTTGCACACACGTAATAGTGGCGCGTCATGCCTACGTATTCCACTAACACATTTCAGTTCAATTTCTTGTTATTTTGCAAAGTTGGGCTCTGCTTGGTGTTGCTTTTGACTTTATTTTATTGGTGAGTATATACTGGGTGACGTTTTTCCTAGTCACTCACATGTGCTTCATCTTTTTGTCTTACATGTGCAGGTTATAAGCTGGTTTATTTGTTATTACATATAGAAGAGTCACTTAACCACACATCAAGACTTTTAAGTAGTTATTCTGTTCTCATTAGCATTGTCGTTGTTTTAGTTTATGAATTTGGATGTAGATTGTTAAAAAAAAAAAATTGTGATTTATTAAGTGTGTGGTGACCAGAGTCATTACAATATTATTGCATGTTATTCAGTTTCTTATATTTATTCCTTTTTTAATCATGATGCTACACTCATTAACCCACTTTTTATTCGATTTACTCATTTTGTTTTAAAGGAAAGAAAGAAGAAGAAGTTCACGTATGTGGGAACCTTCAATCAATGTTGGTGTCATGTTGAAGAAGCAAAGGATCAACCACATCCACAAATCTCCCTAATGCATCTCAAGGATCAGCATTTAGTGAACTAAGAGTGGCAATCACAACTGACACAAACGTAGGAGTCAAGCCAACGAAGAATGCGAGGTAGACTCCCATTGGTTTGTATCCACACCTAGATCAATTAACACTCACATTTCTTTTAACTACCACTCCCAACAACTTGATAGTACCTATGTATGCTATCCCTATCAATGCACATATGGAGATTTCAGGTACTTCCTCTTTCATGTCTCCATCCTCATCTGCCAATTTCTCAATAAATTGATCATCACCACCTTAATCTAACTTAATTAAAAACAATCGTTTTCTTTTGCAAATATGACCCTTCTACCACTTATTGTCGCACTTGAAACACAAGCCATGGTCCCTCCTTTTCTCTTCAGTTAAAGAAAATTAGATAAATAATCAAGGTCCTATTGGTTTAGCATTGACTCCACTATCACCAGTGAGTCCTCCATGTCATTCTACCATTGACCTTAGAGCAATGCTACTGTCATTAGTAATATAGACCAGTGAAGCTCTAGTTGTTGTCATAATAATCTCCATCTTAGAAGTCCTATGCTTAACCAATGATCTAGACTCCTGCAACTTAGTAATAGACACAACCATTGCTAAATTAGCTATTTGAAAGCATTTAACATTCAACTTAATCTCCTCTATGAGTTCTCCAACAAAACATGAGGAAAGTGACAACTCACTGATTCTAATCACCCGATATTATAAGGAATTAAATGCATTCAAGTACTTTACCAATGTACCTATTTGCTATAGCCTGAAGAGTTCTTCTTGATAACCTATAAGTTGTAATGGTCTAAAACGTGTAACTAGGCCTTCTATGAATTCTCCCCAATCTATGGCATCCTTACTCCTCTTAAATGCCTTGAACCAATTCATCGTGTCTCCCTAGAGATTGATTACTGCTACCATGATCCAATCTTCCACTTTCATCTAACAATAGCTTGAATACTCTAGATCACCATATCCTCTAGAGTACAATCTCAAGCTTCGCTCCTCAGATCTCCAATTCAAGCCATGATCTAGAGCTCTTAACTTCCTTAACTCTTTGGAAGTCAAATTCTTCTTCGTCTCTAGTGATGCTAGTCTTTGCTCCATCTTGAGTAACATAGCATTGAAATGTTGCTCATTGTTGTCGATTACTTCCTTTGGCATTATTTCTTCCTAGACTTGGCTTAGATCAATTGGCTTTGATAACAATTTGCCACAATCGACTCTGACTGCCCAAGATTGTAGCAACCAACGAATGAGACGGAATTGAGGAAGCAATGGTTATTATTATTGCAAACAAGAGAAAACACTTACAAACAAGCTCTCTGATTCCAAGGATCAACAGCTCCCATTAAAACAAGCTTGTCATGACTACTCACTCCGGAATACCCAATATGATACTACAACTACATATTTATAGTGCCAAGAGGAAGATGATGACTAACTTGGATCACCTGCTAATGACTTGGATTTTCCTTGACTCCATAATCTAACGATTATTACTGATACTATTGTAACATATGGTGCCTATTGTGAGTTATTTTTCAAAACCTTATTTCTATTTTCTACATTGTGATGTAGTCAGTTGCTAATTGATCAAACTTAATATATGTTGTTTCAATTTATTCTTGTGTTGGATAAATAGTGATATGTAAGTTTCTTGCTATTTCACTTGTTTTCTTTGCTATTTATTACATTGATTTATTAGATGGTTTTTTCACAAGACTTGAACTCACTATTTCCATATTATATGGAGGTTGTGAATATTCATGATTGTTAGATGCTTCTTTTTTCACAAAATTATCGAGAATAGGGTGGACAAAATTGAAGCAAATGATGTCAGGAAGGATGCTCAAAAAGTGTAGTTGATTGGACTCATAGTGGGTGTTGAAGATCATGAGAAATCCCTTAAAGCAACACATATCAAGTAAAGTTAGCAAGATACGTTGAAGTCCACAATAATTGTATATATCTTGTTTTGACATTGCCCACATTGAACACCCTTCATAATTTTCACCCTGTCGCATAGGACACTCGCTTTAAATTTTGGTACCTTTTTTGGGCACGTTTTCATGTTTGTATTATTAAACACAATAATTCTTACGTCCAACATTAGACACTAAAAATCTTATGTCCAACATTGGATGTTGAAGATCTTGCATCTAACGATATTAGCACATTTACTTGCTCAGCCTGTCACCTTTCTTATTTGGAATCAATTTGACTTTCCTTTTTTGGACAGGCTAGGTTTCCTATTTTAGAACCTATGTTGTTCCAATTAAAAAATCTTGAAATCACTCATTGTTTCTTTATTGACCCTAACCATCATTTTTGGCATGTTTTGAGTTGGAAGTTGTTGGACGTTGTGTTCATAGCATCAAACGTTAGATGCTAAAAATATTGTGTCCAATACTTGACAGCTATCACCTTTGATGCCCATTCAACTTTGTTTTTTCTTCATTTTGAAAAACTTTCAAATTTGAGATCTTTCCTTATTTAGATGAATCTTGTAGATCTAGTCCCATTTATTTGGCTTGACTCACTTTTACGGCACAAGATTCTAGCATTTATTACAATAGTTAACTACTAGCTCTAGAGACAATGTTGGACGCTATGAATCACAAAGTTCAATAGTTGGACACATAGATCATAGTGTCCAACACTTTAAAGTTAGTAACAACTGTTGTTGTTAGACAGTATTGTCCATTTTAACTTTCTTTCCAATTTTTAAACTACCAGAATCACTTCCACGCCTCTATTTTATACCTTGGCACTTCAACCTTGATAAGGACCTTTTTTTAGGAGGGGACAAGACTTTGACGAGAGATTGGAGAGAACATAACGTTTGAGCAAGCATTGAGCATTATTGAGTTTAAAAAGTGATAGAGAGAAAAGAAGAAAATCATTGAGCATTACTTTTTGCTTGATTATTTGATACTACACAAAGTCTAATTAATAGAATTATTGTTTACTTGTTTTGAAGGAAAAGAAGAAAGGAAAGCACTCACTCAACGTGCAAAACTTTTAAGTGATGCAGGCATCGTCTCAAAGTAATCGGAATCCACACCTACATCAATCTTCCCAAGCCATCTCAAGGACCAATGACAATGCAAATCGAGACTGGCAATTAAAATCAACGTTGACGTAAATGGAGTGTAAGAGTTGAGCGAGTGAAGAAAATAAGAAATGAACCCCCAAAGGTCCGCATCCACTGTAACTAGATCTTTTGTTGGTATTGTAGGGGTTATAGTTTTTAATGGTTTGCATATAAGTTCAACAAGTGAGACTTATCATATTGTGAAATGAGATTGATATGTTGATCTGAGCTTCCTATTCCGATCTATGCTGCTATTTCTAAAGGTGTTGCCCAATTCCTACTGGTTTCTGCAATGGCCTCTTGGATAGTAAGATGGTCTATGATGTTTGCTTACTTTGCTTTTATTTTGATCTCCTTCATGGAGGAACTTCGTTGTTTGCTATAAGTGACCATGCTGGTGGAACCCTTGCACGACTCTCCCCCTACCTGGTGCGTGGAAACACACGAGGACACCCGATATGGTCACGACGAAGATGGTGAATCTAGAGAAGAAGACTGGACTCGAAGACACCAAGGCAAGATAGAAAGGATAAGGAAAGGAGTCGCCACCTAGTCTTTTAATGGAAAAACGAGGAAAACCAAAAAACACAAAAAAATTGGGAAGCAAACAAGATGCAGAATGTATGTGTGTGCTCCGTGCCTAATGGATAATGCACAAATGAATGCGGGTAGAGTTAGGGTAAGGATTCTGGTTATGCATGGGGAAAGGGTTAGGCACCCCCATGCGCCCGAGAAAACTCGGTCTTTCTAGATTTCCCTATTGTCAATGGTCTATGGATGTATGCTTGCTTATTCTATATGCCCATGCTAAATATGACTGAAAACATGCCAAATCAAAGTGAAGAAATGAAATAAAGGAAAAGCTAATCCGATGGTCAAATGTAGGCATGGAGAATCCCGCTTTACTGTACGCCCTTAGGTGATAAGGAAAATCATGAAAATTAAGAAATTCTTGGAAAGCGTCTCGCAAATCAGTGGAAATTTGAATAAATTCGAGAAAATCAAAAAGGAAAAAATAATCCTCATTTCGGAACCATGTCGGCGTTGTCAAGCCTTTTACTGTACGCCCTCGGGCGATGGAAAGCCAAAACAAGTCTAAAGGTGAAATCCGGAAAAATCCGGGAAACGGCAAGAAAACCAAGCTAGGAATGAGTGCGCAAAAGTAAGGAAGTAAAAGCTAGAAAACTTGCAAGAAACGGTTCTACAAAAAGTGCAAAATGCATGTATGAATGTAATAATGAAAATTCCAAGGGGTCTCGTGTAAAAAATCCAAATTCTTAAGAAAACTGAAGTTCTGAAGCCCAAATCATCAAAAAATACATAGGAAAACACATTCTATGCAATTATGAAGGAATCCGGGGCTAAATGTGCAAAAATGTGCAAGCCTAGTCAAATTGAAGTTTCCTAGGGGTCAAAATGCAATTTTACCACTAAAACATGTACTTAATGTCATTCAGTGGAAATTCAGCGTAAAATATGCAAGAAAATTGATTGAAGAAAATTTTAGAAAGTCTCAAGGGCAAAACAATCATTTTACCCTAGAAAATAGGCATTCAAAGTGAAATCTGTGAAGTACAGGGGCTAAAATGCAATTTACCCAGCAAAACAATGCATTCAGAATAGTTCCAGAAGAAAGCAAGGGTTAAAATGTAATTTAACCAGAAAAAATGCTTCCAGAAGGATTTCAAAAGAATTCAGGAGTTAAAATGCAATTTAACTAGCAAAATGTGCGTTCTAGAGAATTTCAGAAGAATATGGGGGCTAAAGTGCAATTTAACCAAAGAAAATATGCATTCTGAATTATTTTAATGAAGCTTAGGGGTTTTAATGCAATTTTGACAGAAAAAAATGTGCATTCAGAAAGGTTTCAGAAAAGTTTAGGGTCTTTTATACAAGAATATTGGATTAAAAAGTATGAGAAGAAACCCTAAGGGCTTTTGCTAAACTTTAAAGCCTGGAAAACACTATTTTAAATGTTCAAAGGGTAAAATGTAATATTTTCAGCTAAAACTTTATTCAAATGATTTTAAAAAAATGATGAAGAACCTATATGTAAGAACAGAACCTATCTGTAATAAAAAAAAGGAACTAAATGTAACAGATGAATAGTTTTAGTATTTTATTAAAAGAAAATATCTTTTAATTTTTTTTAAAAGAAAAAAGGAAGATCGACGGCTGCCAGCGATGGAGATCCGCCGACAACGACCGTCGGAGGTGTCAAGGGAGGCTTTCCTGTGGTCTGATCTAAGATTAGACTCCACGAGAAGCGAGAAGAGAAGAAAAGGGGAAGATCCAACGCATTGGATCAATGGCTCAACGGCTGGAGTGGGCCTCCCACGCCCTCTCGCCATCGGGCCCTTCGGCGACGGCGCCGGAGAAGGAGGACACTGGAGGCGGTGGCACGGCGCTCCTAAGGTCCAGGGAGCTCGGGGAATCGATGAGGATGAGTTTCCCCCCCTTCCTCAGCGAAATTGGTTGCTCGAGCTGGTCCCCAGATCAACCTCGACGGCGTTCCGGCGACGGCGGTTGCGGAGGAGGTCCGGAGCTTGATTCATGCTGTTGGTTGCTCTGGAAGCTCAGGGGCACGCTGTGGAACATTCTTGGGGTCATGCGAAAAGCGCGGCGATGCTGGAGGCGTGTGATCAGAAGTGGTTCGCAGTCTTCTTCTCCGACGACGGCGGGGTGCAGCGTCTTGGGCGACCTTCGGGTGGAGCCTTCTGGGAGCGACGAAGAGGCGCACCAGGGAGCGGAAGAGCTAGAGGAAGACTAGGGGAGGAAGATAGGATGCTCGGGGGCCAGGGCCATGCCCTGGACAAGCCCCCCCACCTACATCGCCGTAAAACGGCGACGACGAGGTCCAGGGAGCAATTCCGACCTTTGGATTGATCGGAATTGATCCAGAAAGAGAGAGGGGACTCTAGGAAGCTATATTAAAACTAAATGGGGTTGGAGGAGAGCGTACCTGGCCTGACGACGCACATCCCCCTCCGCAGCTCGTCGGAGCATCTGAATTCTCCTCCTCTCCTCTCCGCGAGCTCCTCTTTCTCTTTGGAACTCTTTCGCACTCTGAATTCTCTATCTCTCTCTCGCCAAAAGTCCCCAAAACTCTGCCTCTACCCCTCCTTTTATAGGTGGAAAAATACCAGCGACCCAACCCATTAACTGATCCTAACAGACCTAACAACCCACTAACTAACCAAACACTCCCCTAACAGACCAACAGAAACCCGAACCGCTGTCTCCCTGCTCGCCGACAAAGATCAACGACAGCCTGTTCATCCGGCGGCTGGCCCAGTGGCTCTGGCTACTCTGGCTTGCGGTGGCTTGTGCTGGAGGAGCGTGGCCCAATGGCTGGTGAGTCCAGTAGGAGAAATCGGCTGCTGGAATGGCTCAGTGGCTGATTTTGTGTGAAAAATGGGTGTTGGGTTGTGGAGTTATGATTTTGGTGAAAAAACCAGTGAATGAAGAAAAAATTGAAAATAAAGAGAAGAAGATGGGGTGTTGGGTTGGAACAGAAATAGAAGAAAGTGGGTTGAGTTGTTGTGGGCCTTTGTGGGCCCAAAGTAGGCTAAATTGGGCCAAAGTAGGCTTTCATGGGCCTTATGGGATTAAATGGGTTTTCAAGGGTTCATTTGTGATTAAAGGCTAGACAGGTGCGCCTGTCTAGTGTGTCAGATAGGTGCGCCAGCGAGGTGCACCTGTATGGCCTCGAATCACGGCTCAGATCATTTACTGTTGGGTTTGGCATTCTTTGACTTTGAGATCATTTATGATTAAAGACCCAGCTACCACAATTCCCGCCTACATACCTGCAAAATCAGGGTGTCTACACTATATCAAGGTGTTATGTTCAGTTATTGTTGTAATGTATCTGTAGACACCCCAATATGTTTGCAAATGAACCAAACCCTAACAGGATTCTAAAAAATCTTAAAAAACCAAATAAAGCTCTAAAAAACCAAACAAAACCCTAAAAAGTCCTAAAAACTCTAGGAAAACCCTACAAATCCTAGAAAAACCCTAAAATACAAAACAAAACCATAAACCCTAGGAAAACCCTAAAAAACTAAACAAACCCTACAAAATCCTAATAAACCCTAAAACCTGGGTTAAACCCTAATCCAAACCTAGACCAATTTCAAAACCCTAATCCAAACCTTAAACCCTAGGTTAAGACCTAAACCAAATTCAAAACCCTAATCCAAACCCTAAACCTAGGTCAAACCCTAAGTCAAAAGTCAAACCCCAACAACCTTAACCACTTCCCACCTCTTCTTAACCACCTTAACCATTTCCCACTTCACTTCAACCACCTTAACCACTTCCCACCTCTTCTTAACCACCTTCCACTCTAACCATAACAACCAACTAAGCCATTTGGAAGCCTATAAATAACCCCATTTGCAAGTGAAAAAGGGATTTTTTTGGAAAAATTGAGACAAGAGCTTCCCAAAGCTTTTTCTCCTAATTAGAGCTACCAGAGTGAACCCGGAGCAAGGAGGAAGCTCGTGGAGGAGAGAATTCATAGTTTCCAATCATCTCTGGCAAGCTCCGACGGTCAACTCTATTGCCAGATCAGGTAGGCCCTTCACTGACTTCAATTTATGTTAAAAATGCTCTCCTAGGTCTCCTTCTACCTCCCTAGATCGATTCCAACGGAGCCAGAGGTCTCCTCTGGTCGGAATCGTGTTTCCAGGCCTTGTTGGAGCAACTTTCCGGTGGCTTAGGTGGGGGTGCGAGTCCAAGGCATGACCCTGGCCCCAGAGTGCTCGAACCTCCTTCCCAGACCTCCATCTTGCTTCTCCACCCATCAAAACCCCACTTTAGTCGCTGTGGAAGCTTGCCATCGACGGATTCACCATCTTTGCCATGATCGTATCGGGACTCCTCATGTGCTTCCATGCACCGGTAAGGAGAGCTGTGCAGGGTTCCACCGGCATGGTCACAGTATCTAACTATTATCAAAAAAAAAGTAATGCTAAAATGAAGAGACGATAATTGTAAGATGCGAAACAAAAAGGTGAAAGCCAACTACAAAAGAGAAATGTCCAAGATAGACAGAAAAACAACATAGATAATGTTTGGTAATGTTTATAAGAAAACAGATTATTCCTATAAGTAGTGTTTTTGAAAAAGCTAGTTTCATAGCCTGTTGAAATTAACATTTTTGACGTATAAATGAGAAGCTGGCGTATTGAAATAATCTGGTGTAAAAACTAACATTTGGTTTAACTTTTTAGGAACAAACACTTATTTTCAAAAATTGGTTTCAATAATCATTACCAAACAGACGCATAATATAAACACAAATAAAAACAAAGACACACTTCTAAAGCACAAAAAAAGAAGAAGCATATGCAATGATATTAAATAGGATCAATGAAGCAGGGAATCATAGGTTAATGAGAAACAATTAAGGTTGTCAAAATAATTCTAAGCTCATTATCAATTTAAGTTTAGTTCAGGTTTGATCCATGTTCAACTTGGGTTGGATTAGAAGCTGAACTCACGTAGCACTTTGAAATAATCCAATTAACGAAACTAGCCAACTTGAAGTTTTGTTTGATAAGGTCTTAGTTCAACTTAAAATCATTGAGTTTATAGTTTATTAGACATTCTTACTTATGTTTAGAGTTGTGGATTATGAACATGTAGGTTTGGACTTTTATAGTTTGGATTATGAAGATGTAGGTTTGGACATTTATAGTAAATTTGATTATGCAGTAGTTATTGTCGAGTATCTATGTAATTGAACAGCTCACACTTTTTTTTATTATAGTTCTACATTCAATGGGAATTGAACTTATAATCCTTGAACTATTGTAATAGTTATGCATCAAATGAATTGTACTTTGTTCAGTTGAATAGCATGACCTAATTCCTTTGGTGGCTCAATTGCGTTTGATTTGGAAAATACATAAGTTCAAGGCTGAATTCAACACATAGAAATATCAAATGAACCAAACTCAGTCTAGTTTGCTCATGTTCACCTCATTTACAACCCTACCAACAACTCAATTGTCGATCTCCTCAAAGAGGCGATCTATAATCAAAAAATAGGAATTAGGTGAGAAGCAATTAGGTTTGTCTCCTTAATAACATGGTTAAGGTCTGAAAGAGATGCAAGAGAAGTAAAGACTCTTGTAAGTGGAGGAATGACTAATGGAGACCATAAGGCCAAGTCAAATGGGAGTTTATTTAGTTACAATGTAAGTAATTGGGTTAATGTCACTGTTATTATTAAAAAAAGATTAATTACAATTTATCTCTTTCAACTATTTGTATTTTTCAACTTGGTATCCTAAATTTTTTTTGTTACAACTTGTCTCCCTCAACTATGGCATATTACAATGAACCACCTTTTTAGTTAAACGACGTTAAATTTTTATTTTATTTAGCTATTTTATCTTTTGTAATTTACCATTTTAGGATAAATTACAATTTACCACCCTCAACCATTCAAGTTTTTCAATCCGTCTACCACCCTCCTTAATTATAGTAAATTACAATGAACTGCCTTTTTGGATAAACAACGTTAAATTTTTTCTTTATCTGATTGTTTCACCTGTAGTTACAAATAATCTCATTCTTAGTCTTATGGAACTCAACTTGTAGACACCCCGGTTTATGACCAATGTTGGCAGACGAATTCGGTGGAGAGCGCAACTGGACGGTTGACCTGATTTCCCCCAATTCACCAACCAAGCCCATGAACTTGAACTAACCCAGAAAACCCTAGTTACCCTTAAAACCATTCATCCAACTAAGCCCAAAGCCTAAAACCCAGTCCATGTGCTCTGGCCCAACGACAGGCGCGGCCTGCATGCGCGGCCCAAGCGAGCATCAAGGCCAGGGGAGAGGGAGTCGCCTGACTTGTCGCTTACGTTGTACGACCTCGTACCTCGTACAAGCGACCTTGTGCATGCAATGTCGACTTGTCTCCGGACGTGCCTGACACCCCTCAGCCTTCCCACGCCTTGTCACCAGCCACCCATGCCCTGCGCCCCTTCCGCTGACACACAAGGCTTGCAGCAGCATTGGCGAGCCTTCTCCTGCCACCCCTGACAGCTTCCCATGCCCTACCATCTCTACCTACCACTAGGAGCGACGACCAAAACCATCTAGAGGTTGCCTCAGTGAACCCACCAAGCATTCGCGAGAGGAGAGCCAGAGGAACCCAAGAGAGAGCCTCGTCAGAGATTCGAACCCAACAACCAAACTCCGACCAGCACCCCTCCTTTCCACCTCTGGTGAGCTCCCCAGACTTCCTTCAAGCTTCTCCGATCACTCCCAAACCAACTCTAGCTCCGCGATAGTCGTTCAACCTCTTCTCGCCGGAGCTCCTCTGTCCGTCGACGCTGGCAACGCCTCCTTAGACACCCACAGGTATAGTTTTTCACACAGGACTATCCTAGGAACATCTAGCACTCCTTTTGTTTCACTCCTTTGTAGTCTTTTTCGCATTTTCATTCCACTTTTGCATCCCGCACCGCACCCATCGTCGTCTGATGTCGGACGCCGGCGTGAGGCTGTTGGCCATTGAATGCACGGACCAACGTCTAAATGGCTGCCTTCTTCACCCATCATTCTCCGGAGTGGATGAGCCAGCCCCCCAAACCGGAAGCCTCCTATGGAGGCTCGCCGAAGGGAAGACGGCGATGACGCCAGCGATAGAGATGGGAAGGAGCACTCATGGCATCTCGTCGATTGTTTTGTATTTGCATCCCTTCTTGGTGGACCTTCCAAGCTTCTAGACATATCCTTAGGCCTGGAGATGTTCCACCTTTTGGGGAGGAAGCGATGAAGGAGGCAAGCCTAACTAGGCCCTGTTTCATGCCCACGTCTTGGGTGCGCGCCACTCATGCGTGTGTGGACTAGAGTATGGATAAGGTCAGCTCTTCCCAAGCCAAGGTCACTTGCCCTACTATAGGTCATTCATGCATGTTTTGTTTCCTTTGGCATGTTTTCCTTCGTTGGTTTGTTCAGATTTCTCGTTGATGATTTAGATTCTTTGTTAAGTTTTTTTTTGAGTTTCCTTGACTTTGGCACTTGCATGAGTTCTGGGTGTGATTTTCCCCCTGCACCTCATCAACCATTTCCCAGTGGTACCCTTGTTTGGTGGGTATGGCCATGATGGCGAACGAACATGGCATCTCTGAGAACACACGTCTGGACTACGCGAGCAATTTGCACATGCACGGGTCATCCTGGGATATAATCCAATCTAGCCTAGCCAATGGGCCCACCTAATGTCCACCTTGTGTTTTGCTTGTTATCTCCCGTTTCGATTATGCTTTCATTTAACTTAAGTTTTGTTTCTTAATCATATGATTTATTTCCCTTGCATCATTCATACAACCCCATTAACCGACATCAAGTGCCAATATTTCCATGCACGTGAGCGAGATACTGAGAAAGATCGACTTGTCAGGCGTGTAGGGGTGCCTAACACTTTCCCTGCATGTAATAGGAGTTCTTATCATTTCTCCGGTTCACCATGATCCATGTGTCGAACCCATTTGGCATGAGTCATCTAAGTTTGCATTCGATTTCAATTTTTTGATCTTCCGATACGATTTTCCTCGTCTTTCCGTTTTAAATAGACTAGGGGGCGACTCCACGTTTTCGTTTTCGCACAGTTTCTGGTATTTTCGAGTCATTTCTTTTCCACCTTCGAAACCACCAAACTCGTTGTGGCTCTATCGACTCCCATGCGGTCCCGTTCGCATGGGGAGCGCGGTTCTCCTTCGCCAACATGGTCACACAACCCAAATGTTATCAATACGAAATCCTTTCTTCCTCACTCATACCCCACTCAATTGCAAATCTCAACTGTTGATATCCTTTCTGAGTTGGTGGAAATCTTTAGTTGAGATATGCTTGATAATGACATGAAAGAAGTTCGAGATCTTCCTATGGCATTGATGGAGTTTGAGATCATCGATTTATTAAAAAAAAAAGAGGAAAAAAGGTTTAGGAAAAAAAGAGAAAGGAGAAAAATTTTCGTAATGAAATTGGATTTAGAATATATGATACAGAAAAAATGAAAGAAGATAGAGAAAAAGAAGATGAAGAAGAATAACAAATTTATTTGAAAAAAATATTGTCATGAAAAAAAATTTTGTTTAACAGAGGATGTGGGGTTGCAGAGACGACGGTCTTCTTCATGAGGGAGGTGATGTTGAAGATGTCAACAAAAACAACAAGCTTGACGATGGTGGTGATTTTTTTGTTCTTCTTCCCAAATGGGTTAACCCAAACTAAGCACTGTCGTTGTTGTAGCAAACATCGATGGACAACCACCGTTGTCGCCAATCGGGGTCCACGACCAAGCTACTCCCGCCATCGTGGTGGCGCACGACAACACTAGCCTCTTGATGGAACTAATACTTTCAGGAGAAGGACATGATCGATCGATCATTCTTAATTACAGTAAAAGATCAAGATTTGACCTAAATAAATTAACACAAGACTTAAGAGTAACGCTATCAAATCTTGAGAGGATTTTGAATTTCTTGAAATGGAAGGAGGAGTATAAATCCACATGTAATTCAATCGGATTTCTTCGGATCTTTCATCTCTAGATGAAACCCTAATCCTAAGTGAGGGAGTGAGGAGAAATGGGGAATAGAGAACATTTTGGTGGAGATGGTGTTGGTGGGAGGAAAGTGGAAGAGAGAGGATAGAGGAGGATGAAGTGGTAAAAGTATAGTGACCCATTAATGACGATAGATAACAATGTTGATAATAATGAGTTGCAAATGTTGTTGTTGACATGGACAGGAGGTGATGGAGATGATGTTAAAGGGAGAGGACGAAAAGGTGAAGGAGGCAACTAAAAGTATATATTTTTATCAAGGAAAAATTGTAAAATATCTTAATACTTACAAAAATATCGAAGTGAATGACGATAATACTTGAATATATGGAAATATAATACGATCTCTTTTAAAATTTAAAATAACAAAGTCAAAATCAGAAATGGTTGAAAATGACTGGTATGCTCTTGTACGTGTCCATTGTTTTTTTTTCAAATTTGCATTCACTTTTCCATCGAAATCTTTTACAGGACGCAACTGCAGACATCGCAAATCATAATACCGGATAAGTCCGCTTTCCTTCTAACGACGACCTTTACCCTTTCTGTGCTCCTCCTTCCTCTAATCCTCCCCTTGTACGCGTGGAAGCTGCAAACTCCATCTGCCCCAAACCACCCAAACCCTTTCTTGTCCCTGCGGAAGATCTGTTTCTGATCTGAATTTCGTCTTTTAGGTACTGGGTTATTGAATCTTTACCTGTTTTCCTGTTTTAATGCTCTCCTTCCTCGTCGCCCTTTTTGTGATTTGGGTTTTTCTTTCACGATACAACTGATTTGGGTTTGAATACCCACTTTGTGATTTTTGCTTTGCGAAACTACTTCTCTGTTGTTGTTGTTTCGCTATCATCATCTAGAAGTCAGTGAGTGGGGTTTGTTTTCTGATTCAATTTCAGTTGGCATGGTGAAGTAATATGTTTTACGCTTTGAGGTTTTTTTGGTGGTACAATCAGTTCTTTATTTTCAATTCATCTGTTTTTCTTCATAAGAGATGGAAGAGAATTGAAGGTTTGATGACTAACGTTTAAAGTTTCATTTTGGATTTTTAATCGATACTTCAGTATCAAACATGTTTCTCCTCGTGGGGTGCATCGAAGACACATGGAACGATACGCCACTGCTGAAAACAGGGAAGAGTTGAAATCTTGGATCAGAACGCTTTGTATAGATAATACAAAAACTAGAATTATTGAATTGTGAACGACTAGAGCCTGTTGCTAACTACATCACGCAATTTTTGGACATGGGTTTGGGTACAGTTCTGATGGGTTGTGAACTTGTGCTTAGTACATTTTGTTTGGAAAAACTGGATATGAAGTTGGATCTTCTTGTTTTTTGGGGGGCAATTATTGGGAATTAAAAGAGTGAAAGCTGCTAGTATGCATACATTATTTTCTGGTCAAGATAAATAGGCGAAAAGATAGAAGTGACTAATTGAGAACTGATAATTTTAGGTGAACACAAAACCATTTAAGTGGGAACTGAGAATTTTGAAGGAACCAAGAGTTCCATATATAATACTTGTTTCTACAGTTCCTTTGATACTCAGGAGGATTTCTACAAACAGACTTAATGACTTGAATTACTAATGTCAGAACGTCTGACATTTTTTTGTTGGTGCTTTATGTTTGTGCTAGCTAATATTAGCCTATGTTATGGAAATTCTTTAGGAACAGAGTTTATGCTTTTGCCATTTGAAGAGCATTATGCTTAGTAGCTGCAATGTAGAATGCTTATCAAAATTGTTAATACTTCTTAAATAGAGATCATACATGGTTAGGCTATTCAACACGTAAAGAACAAAAGGTTAGCTAGTCTTTAAAAATTAATCACTTTGTTTCCTTGGATTTCACAAAAGACAATAACTCCCACTGAATTCTATTATATATAGATAAGATGGTGCAGATGTAGGGTTTCTTTTCCTGTCAGTCTATCCTGTAGCACTAAGTTACATTCACTAGTGACAACAAACTAAAGGTTTTGCTGGTTGTCAAAGTTACTTAAATCTTGATGGAGGTTCCTCCACTCTAGATATTTCAACATGGAAAGGGAAGCAAAACTCAAAGAATTTCGTCTTGTGTCTGAATTTTCTCAAGTTCTTATTGAGAAGGGCATCTCTTATGTATAAGTTTGAATCTCAAAATTTGTCTCAGATTTCAGGCTATTTCATATTGTTTGCCCATTGGCACATGAAATTTTCTTCTTACATTGTAATTGTAATGTTGCTCTCTCAGAGCTAGTTGACAATGGAAGACTTTCAAACGATGCCATATGATCAAGCTTCTACTCATAAGCAACGGAAAAAGAAGAAAATGGCCCAAGAACATTTTCTTCCCTCAACAAGAGGAGACAGCAGGGGGCTTGAGGTTCCACGTCCTTCCATCAAACCCCCAAAGGGTTCAAAGAGAAGTCTCAAGAACGAACCCTCATCATCTTTGCAACTCTCTGATAGGTCAACCCCAGACTCCATGCAAGATTCTTCAAAGTCCAACGTTGAATATCGTGCATTGAGGCGTAAATATCTCCTGCTGGAGGAAGAAAGTTGTGCAGTGGGGAAAGAGCTGAATGAGGTTGAAGAAGAGGTTAAAACTCTAGAGGACGAGAAGTTTGCTTTATTAGACCAGCTTGTTGTGCTAGAAGGCCTTGTTAGTCCCTCAGAGCTTCAAATGCGGCAAGGATCATGATCGGTTATGTCCTGGTAACCCTGTTCATTTTAATCTCTTCATCAAATATTGTCTAAATGACATTGATAAATGTTAGCATTGTAAATGTGGTCTAGTTTATTTTTACCGGGAATATCAGCTTCAATATCGATTTCTCGGAATATTCAGCGGGAATCACAGCTGATTGCTTCATTTTCTGTCCAGTGCCACCATTCACGACTTAACAGGAACCACTGCGTGTTTCTCTGTCCACTATTTTTTGTCCTTGACGCCTTCAATGTCCTTGTCCATGTGAATTATCATGTGAAGTTGTTACAATTGTGTAGACATCAAATAAAATGGATTGAAGTTCGGTGATAGAGTGAGCGTTTTACCGAATTAAAATGAGAAATTAGTGAAATGTTAAGATTATTAATACTGGATGGTTGTCCAGTCTCCTTTAGTTTCAGGATTGTGGATTGACAATAATGGTTATGACTTATGAGATTTTTGTGGACGTAAGAATTCAAGGTCATGATGGGAGTCAGGATTAGAATAGGAATTATGGTCACGTTTGCATGATGTTTCAGTCAATGAGCTATAAAAGGAATTTAATCAATCATACAAGTAGTCAAAGAATTATTTTGTAAGTTTTACTCTTTCTAGTATTGAATTGTAGCTTGTTTTAGTTTCGCCATAACAGTAACATTAGATATTTGTAATGTAGTTTTTAGAGCAAAGTTTGTTGTTATATAAAATCCTTTAAGATATCGTCTTAATGATCTAAGGTGGGAATACTTCCTAAAGGTTACATTCATAATCATATCGTTAACTTGAAGTGTCAATTGTACTAGTAAACAGTACTGTACTTCACTTGATAAGTCTCTAATTCTATTTTGTTATCAATGTTTGATACTTACGGTTTGCTCTAAAGGTTTAAAACCTAAATACATCCTTTATTCGAAACTTATTAGTGACTGGTAATATGGGACTCTTTACCAATCATGGTGGATTTGCAGCGTATGTCTACTAAAAGCTCCTACAAGAGGAAACACATTTTTGGCATGTCCAGTGCGACTAGTTATTTAGTATGCATATGATATGCTTAAAAAATTGACTAATCTTATTAGATTGGATCAAACAACTATTCTTGAGAAGATGTTAAGTCGCCTTAAGAATATGATGGTTGAATTAAAAGATGGGTTTATAGAGAGTTTAATACAAATTAATACTAGCTTAGTCCATTCCCTATGAGAAGGAAATATTCAGGTGGTTAAAGACGTTAAAGTTTCGAATGTTGGAGTAGAAGTGACATTGAAAGTGATTGGCAACATCGGATTCTTTACTAATCACTTCTGTTTCTAGTAATCTTGCGAAGTTCGTTTGTTGAAGGATTGTGCAAGTTTAGAAAGGAAACAAGTTGTGACAATTCACTTTTTAGTTTTCTGTTGCTAGAAGGCTTGCTGTTCACTTAGCATTTCACATATTTTGCTTACTACAACGAACCTAACATCGTTTATTTCATGTGCATTCACAATTTTGATGTGTAGTTGATAGATTAGTACCTTTTCTTGTTATTAATTAGGGATTACAAAATGAGTTGATGAATTAGATTTGTGACAATTAGTTTATAAGTCAATTCATTTATGGTCAATACTGAATTCAACAAGTTTATTAAACTAGTTGAAAATTTCAACATGAATTAAATTCGTTTATAAAACTGGGTTGACCTAACATATTTAACTCGTTTATTTAATTAAATGAGTTATACAAGTCAATCTTATTTAACCTATTTAATTTTATCTAAGATTAAATATTAACAAAAAAATAAATCAATTGTCTAAATAATTGCATAATTGAATAACTTGTAAATGCATATTTAACATAATGCAAAAAGAATAGTCCACAATATCAACTTCTTCAAAAATTAAAATAAGCAAAGTAAAGTGAACAACCATCAAAGATTACACAAGTCACCCAACTTCAAAATAATTAAAATAATACTTCAAAGCAACATTACAATAAGCAAATGATCCTATTAAAATTTCTTAATTTCAAGAATCTTGATTTTCATGAGTTTGTTGTTGAGGATCCATTTGGTAAAATTTTTAGACAACTATTGAACATATAGTTTCTTCTTAAAAAATACAATAGTCTAACAACTCTATCAAATACTATCAGTTTCTCAAAAAAATGTAGCTTTCGGAAAATAATTCCTTTACATTTTCAAAATTTAAAATAATACTACTTGTCAGAAACTAATTTCTACGTTTATATTAAAAAGTTAAAATTTTACCAAATAAATCCCGAATGTTGTCTCCTGTCAAGAAGTGTTTTACTTTTAAGTGACTAACGAGTAAATTGTCACTCAGTCTGCAAATCTTTGTAATTTCCTTTTTCTGTATTTTCTGCATCAGAGTACCTGAATCTTGGGACAGCCAATGCCAAATCTCAAAACCAGGCGACGAAATAGTTCCACCTGTTTGGGTCGATCAATTGTTCCATTTGTATTGGATGTAAAGTCTTAATTTTTAATAAGAGGACTGGTGTACTAGTCAGCGAAACTGGTTCCAGCCGCGTATCAGTCGAACAATGAATCAGTGTTTAAAGACTGAAATCGAATTTTCAACTTGACTTGGAACGAGGAAAAGTCCATCATCCTTTGCTTTCATTACTAATCTTCTTTATTATTCTAAAAACAACTAGTTTTTAATGTTCGTCCAGTCATGGAAAAGGCTGTGTATGCATTCAGAAAAGTGTCCATCACTGAATCCCAGCCTCAGCAAAAGGTTGTCCCGCATTACCTTTTTTTCCCCGTCTTAACAAGATCGCTCACATAAGCAATATATTCTGATTTGGTCTCTAAAGCAGTCTTATATATCTGTGATTTTGCAAATGGGAATTATTACCATTCTAAAGCTTTAAAGAGTTTACTTTTGATATGGGCTTAAACATCCAACCAATCCTATTGGTAGCGTTGGCCAAAACGTTGCGGTTTAATGACATCCTTGATTCAATCCTTGGCATTGTTGAACCAATCATTGCAATTAAGGGTAGCAACGGGTCGGATCTACCTAAACTCAGATCTAGACCTATCATATTTCATGGGTCTGGATCCAGATCTGAAAATCAAGACCCAGACTTAGATCCAGACTCATGAAGATAATGGATCTAGATCTGGGTCTAACGTGCTTTCAATTTTTTTCCATTTTTTTTTGAAAAAATTAACTTTTCATTTAAACCATCTGTACAGTGACAAATTTCTGCAGTTTATAATAAGACCCATCATAGAAGCAAATTCTGTATATTCTATTTTTCTCAACCATTTGTACAGTGACAAATTTCTGCAGTGAGGGGAGTAGCAATGAAAAGAAAACTTAACCCATTTTTGTAGCAATGAAACAAAAAGAACTAGCCAGATGACCAAGAGAAGATCAATCAAAAGTCGTACGATCATGGACAAGTGGAGGACACCACCAGATCTACCCTTCTTACCAGCCAGAGAAGGCCCTAGCAAAGAAGAGTCCAGAGAAGGCAATGACGGAGAAAGTGAGCGTATGGATGGTGTCATGATTTGTCAGGAGCTACAGATTATTAATCCCGAACGTTTATAATGCTTCTCCGAAAAGGCATGGCACTGATGTTTCTCCAGTGGTGAAGTTGAGATTGGCTTGTTGATGGGTCATGTTCCCCGTGGGAGCGTAGTGGGTGTTTCGACCTTGATCCCCTGCGAACGCCATGACTGCCATGGGCCGCTGTTGGCACGAGTCCCCCGCTGTCCCAAGCGTGAAGGAGAGGCCGTACTGCTTCCCGGGCGTGGTCTCCACCATCTGAGAGACGATGCCTTCCTTCCCGGACAAGAGCTCCACCGCGCGCTTACCTTGTGGGACGGAGAAGTGGTATGAGTCGATGAAGCGCACCGCCCTGTTGGACTCCACAATCCAACCCGGTAGGGATGTGGCCTGCTCGTCCAGATTGGTAGGAAGGAGGACGCCTAAGCTGGCGTTGGGGAACATCCAAGGCCCTTCTTCGAAGTCACCGTTGATCACCGCATTGTCTTTCGGCCTGTCAGGGACAAATAGTTTCTTGATGGCAACGTTGTCGACGATGGGGCCGCAGGAGGGATCCTCCTCCATGCCGGGATTCCAAAACACCAGCCTTCCAGAGTCTCCTTGTGCCTGAAATGCCCATGCGTACGAATCCCAGCCCTCCACGCTGTACAGGGTCTAAAGGTCCACCACCGAAGAAGAAGCCGATGGCGGAGAATCAAGGGAGACGTTGAGGGACTCGAGCTGCGTGAGGAGGGAGAGGGCTGAGGGGACGAATCTGAGGTGGAGGGATAGCCGGATAGGGACCTCCGAAGTCCGGACCAGGAGATGGAGGACGATTCTATTGCCGTGAGTCTACCTTGCGGAATGCGGAGGGTGGCGGAGTGTTAGAGTCTTTTTTTTGTTAGACCTAGACTCGACGAACGGGTATTTGGATCCACGAGTCTTACTTTCAAGACTTAGATCCAGACCTAACAGGTCCAGATCCACAGGTCTGAGTCTAGATTCGATCCATTACCGTCCCTAATTGTAATAAAAAAGACATATTGAAGCACCTACCAACCCATTGCTCATGACATGGACCAACGAAAAATACTTGCTAGATTTATAAGCTTTCCATGACATCAAAATCACAACAATTTCAGGGTAAGAAGGTTTATCAATTCAAAGTGTAACTTCTCCAAGTCGAGGTGATTATTGAGAGAAAGGGAAAAAAGAGAGAAAAAAAAAAATCAAATAAAGAGAGAGAGAGAGAGAGAGAGAGAGAAGCAGAATCATGAAACATTGATACTTCATTATTACCATCATCGTATAACGAGTAAAACAACAACAAAATCAAGCCTTTAAAAATCCAAGACACCTCACCTATGATTGTTGCAAATTAGAATTGAGAATTACTGTTGACTTTAGAATTTCATTTTTGTCAAATTTTATGCACAGAAAGACCTTAAATCACAACTATTTCAGGGTAAGAGGATTTATCAATTCAAAGTGCAACTTCTTCAAGCTGAGGTGATTATTGAGAGAAAGGAATAGAGAGAGAGAAAAAATCAAATAGAGAGAGAGAGAGAGAGAGAGAGAGAGAGAGAGAGAGAGAGAGAGAGAGAGAGAGAGAGAGATAGCAACAGAATCACGAAACATTGAAACTTCATTATTACCATCATCGTATAATGAGTAAAACAGCAACAAAATCAAGCCTTTAAAAATCCAAGACACCTCACCTATGATTGTTGCGAACTAGAACTATATAGAATATATTGTAGGGTGGGGAACCAAGAAAGAAGACTAATGAGGAATAAATAACACAAAGAATGACCAATACCCAGATAAGAGTGAAAGCCATATTTGTTCTAGAAGTCGTGTCTGTGTATATACGTGGGTTCTCAAAACCCGAGATGTTGCAGGTTGAACTCTGAGAAGGAAATGTAGTTGCCTGCCAAGAACAAAAGCAGAACTACTACAGCAGTAAGAAGCATCCACATCCATGTCTGCATCTTTCTTTTTCCCCTGTTGCGGAGAGGCAGGGGAAGAGGTTTTACTTTGTTAATCTTTTTCGCTGCTGCCAGAGCTTTTGAAGGCCTCTTTGAGGCAGAAGTGACCTTAGCCTCAGGTTCTTGAGCAGTTTCAGGTTGAGAGGTGCTAATGTCAGGAAGTGAGTCTGCTTCAGCACTTGCATTCTCTGTATTTGTCGCACCAGCCAACCTCTTCTCCTTTCGACTCTCCTTCTTGGCCTTTTTCTGGAGGAATAATCAAAGAGTTCAATAAACAAACCTGGTAAAGCAGTAATACATCGTATGTGAAACAAATACCTCCTTTGCTGAATGAAGTGTCAATAAAATAACAGAGAAAAGTGATTTCTGAGAACAGAAAAGAAATACCTTCTCCTTGAGCTCAGCTTCTCTCTGAGCTTTAAGTTCGGCTTTAGCCTTGGCCTTCTCAGCCTTCCGCCTCTTCCGCTCTTCAGCCTCCTTGGCTTTGGCAAACTGTTCTAATCGAATCTTTTCTTTTAGTTCTACTGCAGCCTTTTCCTTTCTCAACTCCTCTTCTTGTCGAGCAATCTCATTAGCTTTCCTTGTAAGCTCATCTTCTTCAACTCTTTTGTCATTTTCTGTCTCTTTTGATACAGATTCACTGGAATCTGACACTGCCATAGCAGCTTCAGGGATAAATTTTAAAGATTTCTGTGGTTTATCTGACCGACTTTTCTGTGTCACCTTATTGGAAGGCTGCTGAACAGTCTTTTCGGGTGTTACTGGTTCACTAGTCTTTTCTTGCATTGTTTCCGAAGGCACTGGCACCTCATTTTTGGACGAAGGGAGAGAAGTATTTTTTAGTTTGTCCCCTCTGACATTAGGGAGAACAGTTGGGATTTCATCTGGGCCAAGTGATCTGGCATCTAATGTTTTAAATCTTCTCACAGTGCTAGTCACATTGAATTTAACATACTGTTTTCGGAACTCATCGTTGTTGTTCCATAATTCCATAATTTTCTCTACCTGCAAAGCAGATGAGATGATCAAAAGTTAATTTTTAAATAGACTGTGGCATGAAATTTGTCAACAGAAAAAAGACCATTTTGACTCCTGTACCTGATCAGTACAATGGCGTCGAAGTGTCTCTTTATCCCCTGAAGTTGCAAAATTATCCGCAGCTCTCCTGTCATCTTTGTACCGGTAAAAGTGCACATTCTGCATTAAACGTATAGTTCAATTAAAACTCGTATGGATACAGACGGTGATACAAAACATGATCGTTGCTGTCCCCATCTTGCAAAGGGTAGTTTATGATGTGGTTCATAGGGATTGCAACAGATAGCATGAATTACCACAAATTGTGACATCAGTGATAAGGTCATGATGATTTTTGGTTAAGAAAAAAAAGTCATTATATCAGGATCACTGGATCAGTTTGAATGTAAAGATCAGGTAAATAAAGTCTGCTTACAGAAAAACACAGAGCAGTTCCAATATATTTCAACTTTCAGTTATTAATACAATGATACGAAATTCTGCTGTTGCATTGTCTAGTATTATACTTTCATTTCAGGAAACATCGTACAGAAGGATTTTTTTTTACTACTTGAAAATGACATCTCACATAAATAAGTCACATGGCACTGCAAGATTAATCATTCTGGTAAGAAAAAACATACAATACGCATGTGCCATTCCATAACATATCCCAGGCAAAGCTTCAAATGAGCAGGAAGCATAGACACATGACGCATCATATGATTTGAATTGCAGGTGTATTTTTTAATTTGGTAAAATTTTTAAAGTAACCATTCAGGATGATGGACTTTACACATGATGCATCTAGGAATGAACGCCACCGTTTCATCATACTGTAGATCGTATTTTAAATTGAGATGATGCCATAATGGTACTGATAGGCATGCCTTAGGAAATACTAGAGTGCAATTACAAGTGCTCCTCTAATTCCTAGAAATCTTATTGGATCTGACTTATGAGAAAATTCTCCTAGATACGGATGAACAGTTTTGGGAAAAAAATATATTTAAAAATTGGCAGAGGAAAAGCAGTAGCTTTGTGTATTTATCATATACAGATATTCATCATATACAGTCAAGCGCTATATGATCAATTCAGCTGGATGAGACGACCAAGATTTCCAATTTATTAAGCAAAAAGGAAAGGTAAAAGACACATTTAACCTGCTTGATAAGGGTAATTGCTACCAACCTTTTCAAGATACTCTTTCTTGACACTCCATAATTGAGAATAGGTTTCCTGGCGTAGATCATTAGCAGCATCACGCTGCGCAAAAAGATTTCTCATAGACTGGCATTCATCATCATACTTCTTCTTAATACCTTTAGTATGCATCTCAACTTGTAATAGCTCTGCTCTGAGGGAATTGAGCTCCTGTTTTAGATGCTAGAAAAGAGGAAATACATTCAGTTAGTGTGATGCATTCATAAAGACTCAAATTTTCCTAACAATTTGGTCTAATGTTGAAAATTCCTAACAATCGACAGGTACCTCAAATTTTCCTTCAATCTGGTCTTTTTGGTCAAATGCCTCTAAAACTTCTGTTTGGGGCCCAAGACTTGAAGACATCTTTTCACGGTTTTGTTTGAGAATTTTGATTTCGCGCAAGATTTGTTTTTCTTCTCTAAGAGGAATGGTTTCATGTTGAATCCTATGCTCTAGATTATTTATCTGTATAACACAAAGTGCGTAAATACGAAACAAGAGGATTGTGAAACAGGGTAGAGAGCAGCAAAAAGCTGGATTTACCTTATCATCAATTTCATCAATAGAAGTTGCATTCTTCATCTTGTTGATTGTATTCTGGATGGCATCTATTTCATGGCGTTTGGCATTGAAAAGATCTCGAACTGTTTTCTCTTCCTTTCTTGCAGCATCAAGTTTCCGTGAATATTCATCACGAGTACCCTAAATGCACAGTCATGCAACATTTTAAGTTTAATAAGAATAGATGCACATACTAGAAAACATACCATGTACAGCGACAAAGGAAAAAATGAAAACTGGAGCAAGGAATGCTTCATTGAGTTTGACAAGTACCTTTTTGTTTTGTAACAGTGATTTTATGGAATCCCTACTCCGAGTCTTTTCATCAACTTGTAGCTCAAGATCTTCTTTCTGAGCCATCAGCTTATCGTCAAAGAACTTTGGTACTCGAATCATGTAACAAGGAATCCTCTTAAGATCAGAACTAAGTCCAACAACCTGTCCAGGCACAGCTGAACTGACGGCATCTTCTGCTATAGACGGTAAGACCTCTTTCTCATTTGCCACTTCAGTTGCGTCGTCTTCCTTGTTGGTAAGTTCTGATTGCTCAGGAGAATCTTTGCTATGTTCAACTCTGACTTGGTCATCTTCTGCTTTTAGCTCCTCACTGTTATCAGGAGAAGAAGCTTCTGGACCTTTGCCATCACCTGAATCGATCTCTGCATCGCAAGGACTATCCCACTTTACAATCAATGCTTGAGTAGCTAAAAACTTTAATTCCGCCTCTTCTACAGAACAAGGCACGGGCACTTCGTCTTCACTAGAAATATTTTCAGCTATATCTCCTAGATCAACCTCGTCAGCATCACAAGCGGGAATAGTTTTACCATTCTCAATGCTCCCAATTTCAGCTTCATACTCTAAGTTCTTTCCATCTGAAGAACCATCCTGTGCAAGTGTGCTGCTGTCGATGGAAGCACTTTCAGTGTTGTTTTCTACAGCCATTTCACTTGGAGGACAACAGACAGCATAGTCATGGTCATTGCTGGTTTTTTGGCCACTACCTAGAGTGCAAGATATGTTATCAGAACTCGCAGATGAAACATCCTTCGCTTCAACTTGTGATTCTGAACGACCGTTAGTACAAGACGAAATTGTCTCACATTGTTCTTCAGTTGCATCCTCTAGCCCTCTTTTGGATCCTTCCTGAGCTTTTACTTCTTGATCCAATTTGAGATCACCTCGGTTCTCAGAATCCTGGGAATGCCCATTGGAAATAGAGCTCAAATTGTCATTTTCAAGAGCCGGCATCTCATCAGATCCAACAACTTCTGTTACAACAGTAGTAGCAGCGGGATCTTCTTTCGCTTCCGCATTTTCATACACCTGAATTACATCACTATCTGTTCGTTCCTCTACTACCACAATACCCTCCTCTAGATTATTACCCTCAGACCCCCCATTACAAGTTCCAACATGCGACTTCGATATTTCCTTAGCCTCAATACCCACTTCCCCCTCAGGTTTCTCCTCCACATTACTACCATCAGATTTCTCTGCACACTCACCAACACTAACATCACTAGTCTCTACCTTGCCTTCTGCTTCGGCAGGCAGCAACTGAACAACGACATCAGTAGCATCTCTTTGTTCCACATCTACAGCAACATCGTCCACTTGATCACCATCACCCCCACTTGCGCAATCCCCCTCACGCAACCCCAAATCCTTCTCCGATTCACCACCAACACTATCTGACCACCGAGCCTCCTCCACCTTCCCAGCTCCATCCAGATCCTCAACACCGCCATTCTCCGCCTTGACCTTGCGCAATTCCCCGTCCACCTCCGCTCCACCCTTCAACCCCACTTCCACCTGGATCTCCCTTCCGTCCGCAACCTCCTTGCCGAACCGGTTCTCCTTGCACGATCCCCCACTCTCCCCGACCGGATCCACCTCCACGACGACCTCATCTGACGCCCCGTCATCGACAAACTCGTACGATCCGTCGGTGCTATCGTCCTTCCCATCCCTCCCACCGCCGCATTCCTCCGCCACCCCCTTCAAATCTACGACAGCCTCACCGCCACCGCCACCACCTACCGCCTCTTTCGTCTCGAATTCCACCCCACAGCAGTCGTTCACCTCGGCCGCGGCCATTGCTCCCAAGCAGATTGCTAAGCACGAGCAGATCCCACCACTGCAGCTCGCAAATCTGATCAAACAACACGATAAACAAAAAGAAAACCTCCAGATCTGGAACAAACAAGTGAGAAGAGGAGAGAACAAGCAGCAGATACCTGGAGAGGTCTCCGGAGGAGGAGGAGGAGGAGGATGGGGGTGGAGGGGAATTCCGGGGCGGGAGATCGGAATCGAGCCTCCGGAGAACCAGATCAAGGGCGAGATCCACGTCGCCAATGACAGATCACAGATTTCTCCACCAGAATTCGAAATCGAAGTTCCTCTTCCCCTCGATCTCTGGTTTCTATAACGGGAGGAGGGAGGAGGAGCAGGACGAGGGGGTGGGGAAATTTGCGTGAATTTCGAGAGTAGGAGGATATTTAGGAAAAAGGGTGGGATAGTTTTCGTTTTTGTTCGGTATGTATTTATGATTGGGTCAAAGTTTACTAAACAGGGAGACGACGAGGCGTTTACTAAACATGGGGACCACGAGGCGTGGGACCCGTTGGGTTTGCGCTCCTGTTGCCCGCTTCTAGGAGGGGGCCGTTGGATTTAGGATGGGTGGTTGGATTTGGATTTGATGATGGTGGGAGTAGGAATGAGGTGCGGTTGCGCGTGTTGTTCTCTCTATCACTTTCTTAAATTTGGATTTTTTTTTTCAAGAAAAAATTGGTGCTGTTGCGTGAGGGTCCTGTAGAAAGAGAGAGTAATGATTTAGTAATTATTAAGTAAGATCTTTAATCTTAATCATCCATCTTCATCTCAGTAAGTACCATTTTAATGACAATAATTTATATATATATATATATTCTTACGATTCCTATGAATTCATGGAAAGGATGATTGATAGACAATATATACAAAGGTTTTTGGTTTATCCATTTTTCTGTTTATAAATTATAATTTCAGAAAAAGGTATATGTAGGTGTTTATAGGGTATTTCCTATAAACACATTAAATATTAAACGTCTGTATAATTTCAAAAACCAAGATTAAATCCTTACCTTCCTCTCCTTTTTCCCTTCTCACCTCCCTTCAACCTTTTCTCAACTCCCCACCTTCCTCCTCGTCCTCCTCTTTCTCCTCCTTTAGTCATCTTCCCACCCTCCTCCTCATTGTTGTCAACTTCTTACTCCTCTCTTGTTGTCATTGTTGCCTCCTCATTCTCCTCCTCCAACACGCTCCTCCTCCCATATATACCACGTTGCGACTTTGTCTCTACATGCACCGTCATCTCTGCCTACTCCTCTCCTGTGTGTCATGCTGCTTATCTGCTGCTACCACCATCGCTCCTCCTCCACCTCCTCTTCCTCTATCACCTCCCCACCCCTTCTCTTTCACCGCCTCCTCACCTTCGTCGTTGTGACCCTTCCTCCCCACCTCTCCCCCTCTTCCTCCTCCCTCGGTGCCTACAGACTTTTTACCTGTAAGCACCTATAGAAAATCCGATTTGTTATAATTTTCCAATTATGTTGGTGTATAATAGATAATGATAAATGGATAGTTTATAATAAATAGTAGTAAATCAATAGTGTGCTTCTCTATCATGAAAGGATTATATTTTTAGCCCCACTTTAGATGTAGAATAAGAAAAATAGGAATAAATGAAAAGTAGATGTAGAATTACTACTCAGTTAGGAATTGATTTTGTTTTAAAGTTGAATAAGTGTGTATTGGGAGATATTCTAGTTTGAGTGTGTAGACACCTCAGTTTTTGACTCATGTTAGCAGGTGGATCTGGCAGAGAGTGCAACTAGACGGTGGACCCAGTCCTATCTCAATTCTCTAACCAAGCCCATAAACCTAAACCAATCCAAAATCTCCAAAATTACCCTAAGCCCCACTCATTTACTAAGTCCACTCACAGGTAATCTCCCCACTCTGTTCTTTTAGGGGTAACTTAGGAGTGTTAGACTAGCTATCCCGTGTGTTTTCCTACTACTTATTTCATCATAGCATTGCATGCCTTCACCCTTCCCGTCGACGGACGGCGTTCGCCGGTGTAAGGTCGTCCCAACCCTTGAGCACTCGGTTCAGACGTCCAATGGCACCTCTCCTTCTCCGCTCACTCCCCGGAACGATTGAGTCGATCCCCCAAGCCGAGAACCCCTCGTGGAGGCTCACCGGAGGTGGATTGGCACTGATGCTTGCAACAGGGATGGGGAGGAGCCCATGGCATCCCATTGTTTTCTTTGCATTCCCGTCATGTCATGATAGTCTCCTAGAGCTCCCGGACGATCCTTTTAGTCCAGTGATGCATTGTTTTCCGTGGAAAAGGCGATAAAGGAGGAAGGTCAAGCCCCTATTCCTCCTAAGCGCCCCGGTAGCACGTCATTCATGTGCGTATCAGGCAAGACCTAGACGGGGTCAGACTCGACCAAGCCTAGACCACATCTTCTCTAGTTAGGTCACCCCTGCATGTTTATTTCCATTAGCATGATTTTACTCTTTATTTGCTCGCATCCCTTGTTTTACGAAGATGGTTTTTCTTGATTTTACAAAGATGGTTTTTCCATTAGATGACACGCGCACAAGCTAGAGTTCTCTTTTACGAAGATGGTTTTTCTTGATTTTTTAGCCCATGCATGAGCCCTCAAATGATACATGACTTCTAATAGCCTGATAGCTACAACATTGTACTCCCTGTGTGCCCGGGATATGGCCATGATAGCATGTTGCTAGGACATCTCCGGGAGGCACGTTCTGCACGTTGCTCATGCGCGTGTCATCCAGGGATGGAGTCTGGCACAGATTAGCCACTAATCTAGCCACACTTACACCCTTTGCATTATTTTATGTCTCTCTGTTTGACCACACTTAGTTTTTGACATATCATATATATCTCTTTAATCACATAGCTTTATCTCTCTTACATCATCTAAATGACCACACTAATTGGCATCCAAGTGCCCATATAACCATGCATTCGAGCGAAAATTTCGAGAAAGACCAACTCGTCGGGCGTACGAGGGTGCCTAAGACTTTCCCCGAACGTAATAGGAGTCTTTACTCTTTCTCTAGTTCGCAATGATTCATGTGTTGTATCCATTTAGCATGAGTCATCTTTCATTTTCGTATTCGGTTTTGAGTTTCGATTTTTAGTTTGTTTTAAATAGACTAGGTGGTGACTCCATGTTTTATCTTTACATCACTTTTTCTGGTGTTTTCGAGCCGTCTTTCCGTCCTCGGATTCGCCGTGGCCTTACCGATATCCATGCGGTCCCGATCGCATCGGAGTGCGGTTCCCTTCACCGACATGGTCACAGAGTGAAAAGTAGAATAAATATTAAAATAAGTATTAGAATAACTAGAAATATGTAAATTAATAATAATCAAGCTGATTATTAATATATATATATATATATAAACAAAAAATAAACATATCACATACATGCATGTATCAGAATAGTTTAATGGAATAACTTTATTTTATCTTTCTCGTGGAATAGCTATTCTAAGATAAGTAAATCAAAATAGGAATTATTATTCCTAGTTTATTCTACTTTTTGCATAGTAACACGGAATAAGAACCAAAGAGAGGCTTAACGATACATTTAGCCTCCGTTTAGTTCTAGGAATACCACTTGAAATAACATCAAAACAAGAATTACAATTTTGTTTGGTTGTGTAAAAATCGAAATAAACTTAGTCTTTCTTTATATGTAGAATAAGAAAAGTAGAAATAAGTGGAAAGTGGTAACAGTATTCTAATGATATTGCTATTCAGTTTGAAGTGATTTTCTTTTAAAAGTGAATAAGTGTATATAGGGAGATATTCTGATTTAGATGAAAAGTGGAATAAGTATCAGAATAAGTATTGGAATAAGTGAAAAACATGTAGATTAATAATAATCAACTTGATTATTAATATATATATTGTAACGACTCCCAAGTGGCTATCACTTAACCTAGCTACAAATTTTCAATTAATTATTTTTATCTTTATTATTAACCAATAATTACACTTATAATACAACTAAAGCTAAGTACCCTCAACAGTAAATAAATCCACTAAACAACAAAAATAAACTAAATTAACACACACATGGATCCTTGATCTGTGGCAGCGTAACTTCTCATATATGCACTAACAACCAACCGTTACTATCCTACATGTGCCAAAACATACAAAAACAAAGTACATATGAATGACCACTAACAGTCACCTAACATACACCCCACCTAACAACTCTGCAACCTATGTCAAGGGCAACCAAATATAGACATCTCACTTAAATGTCGCCAAACCAAATGCAATCTACTGACACCTAGCACACAAGCACTAACATCCCTCCTAGATGCCACAACACCAAACCATGCAGTCCCACCACCGGACAGGCCACAAAACTATGCCTTTAAAACTATTCTTTTTCTTTTTCTTTTAAAACCATATGCATGCACTTTTAAAACATTTCTATACACACTCGAGACAGCCACTTTTGCCAAATCAAGCCCAAAACCACACAGAGCACACAACCTGGTCCCACACAGTCTCTAATGGACCAGACAGCTAACAGTGTTTGACTACTCTCTATAACATCCAAAACACCCACAACAACCACAAAGAACAACTACAGAGCCTATGCTCTGTACAACATGGTCTCTTCTGGACCAGCACAATACAAAAGCCATGGAGTCTTTGCTCCCAAATCATGACCCACTTTGGACCAAAATCACGGAGCCACTGCTCTTAAAGTATTACGCCTCAATAAGTGCCAAACCACGGCCTCCTCTAGGCCTAAAGCTTGATTTTCTGAACCAGAACTCCACACAAACCACAAGTACAAACAGTGTGTCGAACTGCCTGACGCCAAACAGACAACACTAGCCATAAGCAGTCCAACGATAAGCAACCACGGCATCTACACTGCCACAGTGTACCACACCCTGTATAGGAGCCAAGACCTGTCAATTCTTAACACGACACGATTACACGAAATGACACGACACAAGACGATAACACGATAAAATTTAGTTATAAAGTTTTTTAGTTATTTTGAAATATTTATATGATTCATGTTCAATGAACATAATTTTATTTTGACACGATTGGATACGATTATTACCTAATTTAACACGATTGCAAATGATTGAACCCAATTAATACATGTTTAACATTAATAATAGATTATTAAGCATATTATTTCCAAATTGAATACAAATACATTTTATATATGCTTAAAATTATTGTATTATTAGTAATCAAATATAATTTTTCCAAAATATAAGAAATATTGATGAAAAAATGATAAACACGATAACATGATAAATCCGACATGATAAGTATACGACATGACTCAATTGATAGATCTTGTCAACGTTCCACAATTCTCAAACTAGGAGAATCCTCACAAAGCTAGCCCCTTTTAGGAAGGCAGTCCTGTCTCTCAGAACACTACCAGTTATGGGGTGCATGTCCCACCCGCATTAGCTATCATAGGGTACGCTTCTTCACGACATCTTCTACACAGTACTCAAGAGGGAGTCTCATATCTCCACACCAGATGACACTCGAGCCTTAGTGCTCCTAGCGACATCACGAGTATCATATCTCCCTATCATGCCACAAAACACCTCAACTCATGGACCTCAACCTTAGCCTCAA
This sequence comes from Posidonia australis, assembly GCA_024699735.1. NCBI lineage: Eukaryota > Viridiplantae > Streptophyta > Magnoliopsida > Alismatales > Posidoniaceae > Posidonia > Posidonia australis. The sequence goes on from JAMKQA010029485.1 coordinate 32,940, forward strand.
AACGACAGTCAATGAGTGTCATACCTCCAAGACCCGACAAACCTCAATCTCAAGTCTTTTGGCCCAACGTAAACAGAAAGCATCGGAAAACTCTTTCAAAATAAATTTCAAATCTATGCTTTTCTCTTTTCAAAACTCTCTTTTTGGAAAACTATTTCGAAAATCATTAAATATCTTTTAAAACTCGCAAAGCATTGTATCCAATAGTAGCATGAAAAACCAAAGGTTGAGAAACTATAGACAAAACACAGCCTCAATAGTTCTCCTACCAAGTCCAAGCAAACACACCTCTGAAGCATCTAGGTTCACGAGCACTATGCTCAACCCACAACAACTACCCAAGGAAACATCAACAAAGGTGTCCTCCTAGTGTATAGTCCACTCAGAAGACACCGCAATAGAACAATCACAATCAAAACTCTATGCTTTAGCACCCAAGTGTAGGACACCTACTGGCTCATGTTCCTCGGGAGCACAGTCAGATTGGCTCAAACATCCGGAATAGTGTCACTGAATACTTCATTCAGTGCACCATATACAAAACCATACAAGTTCTAGACCTAAGGATGTTATCATGATTCCTAAAGTCCAATCTAAACTATCTGGGGAAAGGCCTATTATCTCTAAATCATATCATCTTTTATTCTACATATGTCCCAGATGTAATCTTATTAATTCATTTTAGGCAAACCTTATAATCATTTATGCCATTATATTTATTTCTTTAATAGTAATATATATATATATATATAGGACCCGGTTCAGTTGCATCCTCCCTCAAATTAGTTATTTTGAGGGAAGATGCATCATTGTGGTTGATTGTTAATCTAATGGTTAATATTAAAACCACTTCTTTTGAGATGAAACTACTAGTGGTTTTT
>JAMKQA010029486.1:0-40089 GCA_024699735.1 Posidonia australis
GTCAATCGCATAATGCAAGGATATTGCATAAATGTAATCAAAGTTACATCATTCCGAGTGATTTATCATCATCGCTCTATATGCAAATGCAAATGCAAATAAAGCGATAAAACAGCAAAAACAATGCAAAGTGTGCCTTCCTAGTAAATCCAGGGGAAAAAACCAGGGAAAATGCGAAAGAAACTGATCAAGAAAGCATGACAAAATCAAAGCATGCTGCACGCATAAAACAAGGAAAGAAGAGGAAATTGCATTAAATTAAATTGCACTTCAGCCCCATAAGTTTTTTGAAAACTTTTCTTAAGCATGTTTTCTCTAGGTAAATTGCATTTTAACCCTCACACTTTACTCAAATTCTTCTGAGTGCTTTACTTCTCTGTGAATTGCATTTTCATCCTTGTTTTCTTTAGAAATTCTTCTAGATGCTTTATTCTGCTAGGTAACTTGCAGCTTAGCCCCTGTACTTCACTGATTTTACTCTAAATGCCTGTTTTCAGGGGTAAAATGATTGTTTTGCCCCTAAAACTTTCTGAAACTTTCCTGAATCATTTTTCTTGCATATTTTACCCTGAATTCCCATTGAATTGTTTTAAATGCATGTTCTAGTGGTGAAATTGCATTTTGACTCCTAGGAAACTTCATTTTGACTAGGATTGCACATGTTTGCACATTTGACCCTAGATTTCTTCATAAATGCATAGAATGTGTTTCCCAATGTATTTTTGATGATTTAGGCTTCAGAATTTCAGTTTTAATCATAATTTGGGCATTTTACACAAAAGCCCCTGAAATTTTCATATTTGCACTCACACTTGCATTTTGCATATCTTTTCACATCTTTCCGTGCAAGTTTTATTGCTTTTACGCACGCATTCCTAGCTTGATTTTCTCATCGTTTCTCAGATTTCTCCTCCATTGCCCGAGGGCGTACAGTAAAAGGCTTCACAAAGCTGACAATGTCCCAAAATGAGGATTATTTTCCCCTTTTTGATTTCCTAGGATTTATCCAAATTTCCGCTGATTTGCGAGACGCTTTCCGAGAACTTCTCGATTTTCACGATTTTCCTCATCTCCCAAGGGTGTACAGTAAAGCGGCATTCTCAATGCCTACATTTGACGCTCGGATTAGCTTTTCCCATTGTTTGATTTCTTTACTTTGATTTGGCATGTTTTCAGTCATATTTAGCATGATCATATAGAATAAGCAAGCATACATCCATAGACCATTGACAATAGGGAAACCTAGAAAGACCAAGTTTTATCAGGCGCATGGGGGTGCCTAACCCCTTCCCCATGCGTAACCAGAATCATTCCATTTTCTCTGGCCCGCATTCATTTGTGCATTGTCCATTAGGCACGGAGCACACACATACATTCTGCATCTTGTTTGCTTCTTAGTTTTTCTAGTGTTTTTGGTTTTCCTCGTCTTTCCATTAAAAGACTAGGTGGCGACTCCTTTTCTTATCCTTTATATCTTCCCTTGGTGTTTCCGGGTCTAGTCTCTTCCTCTGGATTCACCATCTTCGCCGTGACCATATCGGGTCTCCTTGTGTGCTTCCACGCACTCGGTAGTAGGAGAGCCACGCAAGGGTTCCACTGGCATGGTCACAGATTGGGATTGTAGTTTACCTCTGATTGGTTTGTTTGGGGTGTGTTCTGTTCAACCGTGGTGTTTTGATAGCTTTGTATTTGGCCGCACTACTTTAGGATATCCTCCTAATTATCTTTGCCAAATTCTGGATTGTTGTGTAGAGTCCACAACATGTTGTTGTCTCCGCTAATCATTTGAGATGTAGGTTTTGAACAAAGGACTACTGACTTGCCCTTGGCGAACCTAGTATTAGATTTTGTGAGCCTAACTAGAAAGAAGTTGACATGCCCCTAGCATAAATGATAAATGATGCTTAAAAGCCAGATCAGGAGACACCAAAGCAATAAGGATGCTTCAGGCATTGAGTCAGGCTACCTTGGGAATTGTTGGGCACCACTCGATGATGTAAAGGCTTGAGGATTTGATTGTGACTGTGGGTGTACTTTGAATCATTGAAGTGGTCAAGGCTGATTTTGGTTGAGGCCAGAGACACATTTGTTCATTGACTAGAGTCATGTATATTCATCCACTATCCTGAGCTATGCTCCGATGGCAGGAAGTAATGTGAAATCGCAGTCTGTCCTAGGCTGGCCATTCTCTGTTCTACTACTCACAATGCCATTGTCTTCTTGCTGCAAACATGTACTTGGCTTTATTACCCTCTGGCGTTCCCCAAATAATGTTTACCACACCTGAACTATTGTGGAGGAATTGTTGTCACACTACTGATTATGCAGGTCCGTGTAGCTCATACACTAACAGGTGTCCTCACTGTATATGCACTTTGACTACTGAGGTGATGAAATGTCTTCGGCTAAAAGCACTTGGAAAAAAACCTATTGAACAAATCCATATGCAAACAACAAGATTCACTAAAGCAAAAGTGTGATGATTATGATTACTGTGTTGGACTCTATTATTATGAGCAATTTAGTTATTTAAGAATGTCCTGTTGTTTGATCAAGAAGTGCATGCCTTGTGATTTTAGTTGCTTATTCTCTGTATTCACTACTTTGCTTATTCAATGAGTACGTTATCTGGATCGTTTGCTTGTTTAGTTCAGTTGTTTGTTTGCCCTCAGTTAGGCTGGAAAACTGTATGCTTGCTAGAGGAGGATGACTCCTTCGACTAAGTTGCCACTACCAAGATTCGCAATTCCTCAGGTGGCTCTCGATAGGTAGTGGTGGCACTCAAACTTGCTATAAGGTACTGTAATGAACCTGGCTCAATGCCAAACTCTTTAAGGTTTTGCACCTACTTTTTCTTTTCGATATCATTGTCTTTTCTTTTACTCCATCATAGACGTACAATTTCACTCTAACCTTGTCTTAGAGGTAATAAGCGCCCGATCTATTCAGGAGGCCTTTATTGCAAGAGGGTGGGTCAGTCCCTCAAAGGTGTGATTTTACTGAGCATATACTCCAACTCCTCTCCAAGGTATGGTAAGGATTGAGCTACAACACACGCCTCTCACTCTTGGGCTGACTTTTGTCTTCGCCTTCTGTCTTCTCTATTCTTTTATGCCCTTGCGAATGTATGTTTTCTCTTCTGGCTCACACTCTCAGTCACCCCTAACATTTTATCTCCCTCTTAGAGGTGCAGGATCCTTGCGGAGCTTGGACATTTCATGTGGCTTTGATGTTTGGTGGCTCCGTTGTTGACTTGGTTGTCTAAGTAGTGACAACTGAGGAGGAATAATCCATTCTGACATTGGCGAGCTTTTCCAATTTTTCATCATCGGGCAGAAAGTTAATGACAAGCAAACTACCCTTTTTAATTGTTCTTGATGTTTTTTCCTGTTTTGTGTTTTTTCTTTTTTTTTCAACTTTTGTGCTTTTTCTATTTTTTTGTGCTTTGATAAATGGTGATGTAAAAAGAAAAACAAAGGGAACAAAGGAAAAGGATACAGCTCAAGTCCTTGTTGTTGTTGTTTTGCCAATGCCATTGGGGTTCAAAGTAACTCCTAGCAGTGCCACTGGAAACCAGAATCAAGGCAGGCGTTACTGAGGCCATCAAACCATTATTGGAACTGAGACTATTCATGTGAATGTTGAATTTGTTGGTGACATTAGGACTGTTTCTCTGTTGGAGTTGACATCTGCTGTGACGGTTGTCTCCTACTTGATCCAGGGTATTTACTCGTGCTGGGTTAGATCGGTGCATGGAAAACTAGCAAACTTTAGGTTAGGCCCCTGTAGAGGAACGAGAACAGGAGTGGCACACATGAGTGTCGCTAGATAGAGCCGAGAAAAGAAAAGAGGACAAACTAGGCAAATAAGGAACAAGAACAAGAGCGACATACACATGTGCTACCAAGCAGAAGTAGAGAGGACAAGCTAGGAAAAAAAAAGGGGCTCGATTGATTCCTCGGGAAAAATTGGGAGAAAAAGGAAAACCCTTGAGGTTCCTGTATCCTCGGAGCTTGTAGGCTCAAACACGGTAAGGTCGGCTATTCTAGGGTGTGCATGTGTGTGTGTGGGCTGCCTCCTGTGTGTTGATGATAATGTTCCCATTGTTAATCAAAGTCTGTATGACATCCTGCAGAGTGTAGCATTTATCTATCGAATGCCCCAAGGCTTGATGATTATCGCAGTATGCGCTCGCGTCGTACAACGGAGGGAGTGGAGTTGGTGGGGGATGTGGATCCAGGAGTCTCATAAGCAACACAACCTGAGAAAAAACAGCGCTCAGTGGCTCACCTAGTGGAGTGTAGTCACTTTCAACACAACGGCCTCGTTTCTTCGTAGGTTGCTGTCCTTGTTGAGCCAATGCGACGAGATGCAACGACTCGACAGTAGGAGGTGTGCGCCTAGTCTGCAATGACAACCTGTGTGTTGAGACCTGCTCTTGAGGTTAAGGTGTTTTCTGAGTATGTAGTGCTGTGTGTGGTGTTGAGCACGAGAGCAACAAATGCGACATCAGTATAGCTCTAGGCGACGGACTCGAGAAATGTTGTACTCTCGCACAACTAATGGGTTGATTCCTAGGTGACTGTGATGCATGCTGTGACCAATGCAATTGTGGTGCAGGAGGCAAAGATAATGCCCCCATCGTCGGAGCGATGTGATGCTGTGGCGATGGTATGGGCGATAATGTAGTTGGGTGAGCCTGAAATGCTATAGTGGTCTACACTGGAACCTCAAAGTTTGAAAGAGGAAGACTCTCAACATGATCACGAGAAACGGCTATGTGCTTCAACCCACGGGCCAAAGCTCTCAAGTACAAAAGATAGGTCAGAAGGCAAGAGCGGAACAGGAATGGCCCCCAAAACAAATGATACCGCAGTTGATTGAACTCCTGAAACAAGAGGGCCCGAGAGATAGGGTGCAGCTGGCAGAACTTCTGGGACCTGCATGGTAGTCACCATAGTCGAATCAATGATGGGCCTTAGACCGACTTGTGTTCGTCGTTGCCCTGGAAGAGGAGATAAGGATCCTCCATGATTCCCAAATCAGAACGCATAGAGGGAAGAAGAAGCAGTCAAAGTGAGAGAAGGAGGATCTAAGTGTGGGACCCCTTTCAGAACAATAACCAAAGGCTTGTGGGTCTGCAAGGCCATGGCTAACCTCAAGTGAAATAAAGGAGTTACGGAAACAAACAAATGCACGATCTCTAAAATGAACTATAGTCAAAAGTGACCAATAGCTCGGAAAAGGCACGAGAAAACAACCACAGGAGGCCGCCCGCGATGGAGACACCCAAGCTCCTAGCTGAGGACCTCGCAACAAGCTACCTAGAAAAACAGGCAAAAGAAACCGGTATCAAAACTTGAACAACGACGTAAATACAAATGCGAGTTTTTAAAGTGGCATGCTATGACACACAATGCAAATGAATGTCCTAAAGTGCACTCTCTCACCATGCATGTCCCATTTGGGGTTGACCACACGAGATGCACTCATGGGTTTTAGGTTTTGACTCTGGTCAGAAAAGCAAGGTTCTCATTTTGAATCCTAGTCGAAGCGCAGGCAATGAACGGGTGGTGCATTGGTGGCCTCGTCTCTTGCAGTAGCATGGAGCTGTACCCTCTACTAGCACCGACATGACCCCAGACAAGGGGGGACAAACTAGCAACATGCCCTACGCCAAAGCTATAGAACGGGCTACTAGAATTGTCCTTCGCGAACTGTGGGTGGACTTAGAGGAGTAGATGCATGCTTTCTAAAATGATCATTCATGCAATATGCTTTTATGTATTTTACTTGCGTTTTATTAAACCATGGGGAATTGTGGGCATTTGCCTTTAGTTATGCCTTATTATTTGTTCATCTGAGTTTGTGTGTTTTATTTTAACTAGATAGGGAGGCAAACATGTCTCTACTCTCCTAATCATGGAAATTACAAAAAGGGGATAAAACACACAATCATGGCATCTAAAAAGTCAATCAATCAAGCAAAAAGCAGGAACATGGCATGTGCTTGTGTAGTGCTCACGAGTAAGTGAATAAAAGAAAGCATCTCAACAAAAAAACATGAATTAGGTCCTGTGCATGTGTAGTGGCATGGCAATAGTGTAAAAAGGCACAAAAAGGCATGTGCAGTCAAATATGTATGAGCTAATAGAACAAGCAACCAAACATAAGGTACATAGACCAAAGACAAGTAAGGAAACCAAAACGAAAGCTAGAATCTAGTTATCCCCAGTGGAGTCGCCAGATCCTGTGACCATACTGGTGAAACCCTACATGGCTTTCCTTTACCGGGTGCATGGAAGCACACAAGGAGTCCCGATATGGTCATGGTAAAGATGGTGAATCCGAAAAAGAAGACTAGACTCGGAAACACCAAGGAACGATGAGAAAGGATAAGGAAAGGAGTCGCCACCTAGTCTTTCAATGGAAAGACTAGGAAAACCAAACACACAAGAAAACCAAGAAGCAAACAAGACGATGAAAACATGTATGCTCCGTGCCTAATGGATAAAATGCACAAATCAATGCGGGCTAGAGAAAGGGTAAGGATTCTTGTTACGCATGGGGAAGAGGTTAGGCACCCCCAAGTGCCCGAAGAACTCGGTCTTTCTAGGTTTCCTCCTTGCCAAATGGTCTATTGGGTGAGTGCTTGCCTATTCTGAATGCATATGCTAAAGATGATTGGAAAACATGCCAAATCAAAGAGAAGAAACAAAATAAAGGGAAAAAGTTAATCTGAGGGACAAATGTAGGCATTAAGAATGTTGTTTTACTGTACACCCATGGGCGATGAGGAAAATCATGAAAATCAAGAAAACTCTCGGACAGCATCACGTAAATCAGTGGAAACTCAAAGAAATCCTAGAAATCAAATTGGGAAAATAATCCTCATTCAGGATAATGTCGACATTGTTAAGCCTTTTAATGTACGCCCTCGGGCGATGGAAAGCCAAATCAAATCGAAAATACGAAAATCGGTAGAAATCTGGGAAATGACAAGAAAACCAAGTTTGAAATGAGTTAGAAATATGCACACAAAGAAAGGAAGAAGTTACGAGAAAACATGCATGAAAAAGTGCAACAAAATGTGCAAAATGCATGTGAGAGTGTAAAAATGTGAATTTCAGGGCCTAAGTGCAAAAAACCCAAACTCTGAATGAAAACTGAAATTCTAAAGCTAAATCATCAAAAATACATAGAAAAACCCATTTCATGTAATTTTGAAGAAATCTAGGGTCAAATGTGCAAATTTGGCATTTTTGGTCAATTTGGAGGTTCCTAGGGGTCAAAATGGAATTTTACCACTGAAACATGAATTTAATGTAATTCTATGGAAATTTAAGGTAAAATATGCAAGAAAAAGAGTCCATGTTGAAATCAGAAAGTTTTAGGGGCAATTCAGTAATTTTACCCTAGAAAACATGCATTTAGTGTGAAATCTGTAAAGTTCAGGGGCTAAAATGCAATTTAACCAGAGAAACATGCATTCAGAAGAGTTTTAGAAAAGTTCAGGGGCTAAAATGCAATTTAACCAGAGGAACATGCATCCAGAATAATTTCAGAAAAGTTCAGGGTTGTTTATGCAAAAAGGTTGGATTAAAATGCATGAAAAGAAACTCTAGGGGTTTTTATCAAAATCTTAAATCTGGAAAATCTTATTAGGAAAACTCAAGGGGCACATTGCAATATTTTCAATTAAAACTTTATCCAAACGATTTAAGAAAAATGTGTAGGGACCTAAAAGTAAGAGAAAGGACCTAGTTGTAATAAAAAAAGACCTAAATGTAACAACACAAAAGGTTTAGAAATTTAATCAAAGAAAACTACTTTTTTATTTTTATTAAAAAGAAAAGGATCGACGACTACTGGCGACAGAACTCCGCCGTCGACGACCGTCAGAGATGCCTCTCCAGAGCATCTCAAGGCCTGATCGGAGATCAGAGGGCACAGCAAACAAGAAGGGAGGAGAAGAAAGGGATCTGACGATGTGGATGGAGCATCTGACGGCCAGAGGCAGCTGTCCATCCCCGTCACCGTCGAGACGACTCCGGCGAAGGCACTGGAGAAGGAGAAGACTCTGGAGGCAGCGTGCGGTGATTCGAGGCTCCTAGAAGGTCGACGGCGTAGAGAGGAAGATTCCCCACTGATCTAGAGGGTGCTGCGATGTGTGGGACTCCTGATCGAGCTTCGACCACATGTCATCTTCTCCGACAACAGTAACAACTTTTGCTAGCGTCGGGGGGCACTGGGAGAGTGGGATGTCACTCCTGGAGGCTCCGGTATGTTGGTGGCAGGCCGTGGAGTGATCCTGGATGATCGAAGAGGCACGGCGGGGCTAGAGGCACGCGTTCAGTCACGGTGAATAGTCTTCTTCTCTGGCAACGGCGACGTAGCGGAACTCTGGTGATCTTCTGGTGGAGGCCTCTACAGCGACTAGAACGGGGATTTGAGGGGTGCAAAAACTAGAGAGAGGTCTAGGGATGAGAATCCAATGTTCTAGGACCAGGGACAAGCCCTAGACCAGCACCCCCACTTAAGTCACCGGAAAATGGCGACGGCGAGGCCTGGAATCTCGAATCCAAATAGGGATGGCCTCTGGCTTGATTGGAATCGATCAAGGGGGACAGAGGAAGACCTAGGAAAGCATTTTTAACATGAATTGAGGTCAGTAGAGTGTGTACCTGGTCTGGCAGTTTGGTGGATGGTCGGAGATCCCTGGAGGCTATCGGAGCTCGCCAGAGATGGCTGAGAACTCTGGTTTCTCACCTCCACGAGCTTCCTCTCTCTTCCAGGAACTCTCTGGTTGCTCTAGTTGGGAGGAAGATGGCTTGCGGAGCTCTAGTTTATTATGGGGTGTTATGATGGAGTGGAAAGTAGTTTGGTTGTTAGGGTTTTGAATTAGGTTTTTGGATTAGGGTTTAGGCTAGGCTTAGTGTTTAGGATAGTTTAGGCTTTGCTAAGTTTAGGGTTTAGGATAGTTTAAGGTTCGATTTAGGGTTTTGGACTAGGTTTTAGGATAGGTTTAGGGTTTAGGTTTAAGGTTTAGCTGCAAGCATATGGGGTGTCTACAGTTTGGGGTAAGGTTTAGGGTTTTGGACTAGGGTTTAGGCTAGGTTTGGGGTTTAGGATTAGGGTTTAGCTGCAAGCATATGGGGTGTCTACAATTGACAAGCTTGTAATCCTATATTGTGAACTATCACTGACTGCATATTGGTTGACAAGGTCGTCATCCAGTCCTTGCGAACAATCATCGACAGCTTCTTGGTTGTCGAGGTCATTATCCTATCCTTGTGAATTATCACTGACTTTTTCTTGGTTGACAAGTTCGTTATCCTACCTTAAGAACTATCATTGACCACTTCTCGATTGACAAATTCGTTATCCCATACTTGTGAACTATCAGTGACCACTTCTCAATTGACATGTTCATTTTCATGTCTTACGAACTATAACCGACTGCTTCTCGGTTGACAAGTTCATTACACTATCCTTGTCAACTATCACCGACTACTTCTCGATCAACAAGTTCATTATCTTGTCCTTAGGAATTGTCACTGACCACTTCTCTTTTAACAAGTTCGTAATCCTGTCCTTGCAAACTTTCACCGATTGCTTCTTAGTTGACAAGTTCATTATACTTTCCTAGCGAACTATCATTGACCACTTCTTTATCCTTCCTTGCGAATAGTCACCATGGCTTCTCGATTGACAAGTTCGTTATCTTGTCCTTTCGAATTGTCACCGACCACTTCTTGGTTGATAATTTAGTTATCATGTCCTTGCAAATTATCACCAACTGCTTCTTGGTTGACAAGTGCTTTATCCTATCTTTCGAACTGTCACTGACAACTTCTCATTTAACAAGTTCATTATCTAGTCCAAACTATCACTAATTGCTTCTTGGTTAACAAGTTCGTTATCATGTCCTAGCCAACTATCCTCGACCACTTCACTGTTGACAAGTTCTTTATCCTGTCCAACGAGCATTCACCAATTGCTGTGCATTTAACTAGTTGATTATCCTGTCCTTGTGAACTGTCAATAGCTACTTCTTGGTTGACAGGATTGTTATCATATCCTTGCAAACTGTCAATGACCAGTTCTCTATTGACAATTTTGCAATCCTTTCTTGTGAACTATCATCAATCACTTCTCGATTGACAAGTTTCTTTTTCCGTCCATGTGAACTATCACCGACCGCTTGTCAGTTGACAAGTTCGTTATCCCTTCCTTGTGAACTATCATTGACCTATTCTTAGTTGACAAGTTCGTTATCAAGTCCTTGGGTGTTGTACTCGACTGCTTCTTAGTTGACAACTTCATTATCCTAACCTTGCAAACTATTACTGACCACTACTTGATTGACTAGTTCGTTATCCTTTCCTGGCAAACAATCACCCACCGTAACACGGTTGACAAGTCCATTATCCTTCTATGTGAACTATCACCAACCACTTCTCGGTTGACATGTTCGTTATCCTATCCTAGCAAACTATCACCAACTACTTCTCAATTTAGAAGTTCGTTGTCCTGTCCTTTCGAACTGCCATTGACTGCTTTTTGGTTGAGAAGTTTGTTATCCTACCTTGAGTACTATCACTCACTGCCTCTTGGTTTACAAATTTGTTATCCCTCCTTGCAAATTGTGACCGATGACATTTCAGTCAACTAGTTTGTTATCTGTTATTGCAAACTATCATCGATCGTTTCTCGTTTGACAAGTTCGTTATCCTATCCTAGTGAACTATCACTAACCGCTTCTTAGTTGATAAGTGTGTTATTATGTCTTGCAAACTTTCATCAACCCTTTCCCGATTGACTAGTCTGTTATCCAATTTTGCAAACTGTCGCAGACCACTTCTCGATTGAAAAATTAATTATCTAGTCCTTTTGAATTGTCAACAACTACTACTTGGTTGATAAGTTTGTTATCGTGTCCTTGCGAACTATCATTAACCGCTTCTCTGTTGAAAAATTTGTCATCTTCCCATGTGAATTGTCACTGTCCACTTCTTGGTTGACTAGTTCATTATCCCATCCTTATAAACTATTACTAACCACTTCATGGTTGACAAGTTTGTTTTCTTGTCCTTGTGAACTGTCGTCGATTGTTTCTCAAATGACATGTTTATTATCCAACCCTTGCGAACTGCCACCGACCACTTCTTGGTGGACAAGTTCATTATCCAATCTTGCAAACTGTCACCTACTACTTCTCGATTGACAAGTTCGTCATCCAGTCCTTGTGAACTATCACTGACAGCTTCTTGGTTGTCAAGGTCATTATCTTATCCTTGCGAATTGTCACTGACCACTACTCAGTTGACAAGTTCGTTATCTTGCCTTTCGAACTATCACCAATCACTTCTCAGTTGACAAGTTTGTTATCCCATCCTTGTGAACTGTCACCAATCGATTCTTAGTTGACATGTTCATTATCCTATTTTGTGAAGTATCACCGACCATTTCTTGGTTGACAAGTTCATTACCCTATCCTCCTGAACTATCACCAACCATTTCTCATTTAACAAGTTTGTAATCCTGTCCTTGCGAACTATCATCGACTACTTCTCTGTTGATAGTTCATTATCCTTTCCTGGTGAACTGTCATGAACTACTTCTTTGTTGACAAGTTTGTTATCCTTCCTTGCGAGCAATCACCACCACTTCTCGATTGACAAGTTTGATATCATGTCCTTGCAAACTATCGCTTACTGCTTCTTGGTTGACAATTTCCTAACCATGTCCTTGAGAACTATCACTAATCGCTCCACGATTGACAAGTTCTTTATCCTATCTTTCAAACTATCATCGACTGCTTCTCGTGTAACAAGTTCATTTTCTAGTCCTTGCGAATTGTCACCACTGCTTCATGGTTGACAAGTTCGTTATCATGTCCTTGCGAACTATCATCGACCACTTAACTATTGACTAGTTCTTTAGCCTGTCGTGCTAGTTGTCACTGACTGCTTCTCATTTAACTAGTTCATTATCCTATCCGTGTGAACTGTCACCAACTACATCTCCGTTGACAAGATCGTTATCTAGACCTAGCGAACTATCACCGATCGCTTCCCAATTGACATGTTTGTTAACCTATCCTTGCAAATAATCACCGACAACTTCTCGGTTGACAAGCTCATTATCTAGCCCTTACAAACTATCATCGGCCGCTTCTTTGTTGACAACTTCGATATCTTGTCCATGAAGACTGTCTTCAATTTCTTAGCAATTGACAAGTATGTTATCTTATCCTTGTGAACAGTCACCGACCGCATCACAGTTGACAAGTTCACTATCTTGTCCTTTCGAATTGCTGCCGACGGCTTCTCGGTTGATAAGTTTGTTATCCTACTTTGCATAATGTCACCGCCACATCTCTATTGACGAGTTCGTTATCTTGTATAGCAAACTGTCTCTGACGGCTTCTTGCATGACAAGTTCGTTATCTTGTCTTGCGGAGTGTCACCAACAACTTCACGGTTGACAAGTTCGTTATCCTGTCATTGCAAAGTGTCACTGACTGCTCCTCTATTGTCAAGTTCATTATCCTATCCTTGCATATAGTCACCAACGACTACTCGATGGACAACTTCGTTATCCTACCTTACAAACTATCATTGACCATTCTCGGTCGACAAGTTCATAATTCCATCCTTGCGAACTGTCACTGACAGCTTCTCGGTAGACAAGTTCATTATCCTGTCCTTGTGAATTGTCACCGACCGCTTCTCAGTTGACATGTTTGTTATCTTATCTTGCAAACTATCACCGACCACTTCTCAATTGACAAGTTCGTTATCTTGTCCTTGTGAACAGTCACTGACAGCTTCTTGGCTGACAAGTTTGTAATCATGTCCATTCGAACTGTCAACGACTGCTTTACGGTTGACAAGTTATTTATCTTGTCTTGTAAACTGTCACCATCCACTTCTCAGTTGACATTTATGTTATCCTGTCCTTGCAAACTATCATCGACAAATTCTTGGTTGACAAGCCCATTATCCTGCCCCTACGAACTGTCATTGGCCTTCTCTCTGTTCATAAGTTCGTTATCTTGTCATTGCCATCAGTCTTTGAATGCTTCTTAGTTGACAAGTAAGTTATCCTATCTAGGCGAACTATCACTGACCACTTCTCGGTTAATAAGTTTGTTATCCCGTCCTTCTAAACTGCCATCAACTGCTTCTTGGTTGACAAGTTTGTTATCCTACCTTGCATATTGTGGTGAACTGCTTCTCTATTGACAAGTTCGTTAGCCCGTCCTTGTGAACAGTTACTAACCACTTCTCGATTGACAAGTTCTATTGACAAGTTTGTTATCCCGTCCTTGCGAACTTTCACCGACAGCTTCTCAATTGTAAAGTTTGTTATCCTACCCTTGTGAACTACCATCAATCGCTTCTTGATTGAAATGTTCATTATCCTATCATTCTATATGTTACCAACTACTTCTCAATTGACAAGTTCGTTATCCTATCCTTGTAAATTGTCGCTGATCGCTTCGTGGCTAACAACTTCATTATCTTGTCCTTGAAAACTGTCACCAACTGCTTTTCTATTGACGAGTTCGTTATCCTATCCTTGCAAGCTGTCATTGTCCGCCTCTCAGTTGACAAGCTCGTTATCCTATCGTGCGAAATTTCACCAATCGCTTCTCGATTGACAAGTTTGTTATCCAGTCCTTGCGAACTACCACCAACTGCTTCTCAATTGTCAAGTTCATTATCCTATCCTTACAAACTATCACTGACAACTTCTTTGTTGACAAGCTCATTATCCTATCACTACAAACCGTCACCCTAGTTAAAACCCTAAACCTAGTCTAAAACCCTAGACTTAGCAAATCCTAGTCCAAAACCTTAGACCTAGCCTAAACCCTAATCCAAAACCTAGACTTCGCAAAACCCTAACTTAAACCCTAAACCTAACCCTAAACCCTAATCCAAAACCCTAACAACCTTTAACAACCTCTAACAATCCTAACCAATTCCCACTCCAACATAACAACCTCTAACCACCTATAATAACTTTTAACAACATATAACAAACCCCTAACCACTTCCCACTCCACCATAACAACCTAACCACCTATAACAACTTCTAACAACCTATAATAACCCTAACCACTTCCCACTCCACCATAACAACCCATAACAAACTACTTAGCCATTGCCAGCCTATAAATACCCCCCCATTTGCAAGAGAAAAGAGGGGCAAAAGGAGAGAAAAAACTTGGGGAATTTGAGAGGACAACAACCAAGGAGATTTCTTCTAACCAGAGCAACTAAAGGAATCTCATATCAGAGAGGAAGCTCAGAGAAGAGAAAAATCAAGGTTCAGGCCAACTCTGACCACCTCTCCGGTGAGCTCCGGCGACATCCTTCACAGCCAGCTTAGGTAAGCCTCGATCCTAGCTCAATTTCTTTCAATATCTGTTCCTTAGGACTTCCTCAAACATTCTCAATCAATTCCAGTAAGGCCAGGTTGTTTCCTTGGCCAGAATCAGGCAGTTTTTGTGTCACTGGACCAGATTCTCTGGTAGGAGAGGTGGGGGCACGAATCCTGTGAGTGATTCGTGCCCAGGTGTGCTCAATTCGATTAGGCTTGGTCCCTTCTTGCTTCCCCTCCACCTTGGAAGCATCTCCCTCGCTCTGGATGCCTCTGGAGGAAGATTGTAGGATGTAGTCCCATCGTCACCAGAGAAGACGACCCCTAGAGGGGTTCGACCGTGCATCTCCAACATCGAGGCTCCGCTCAGAGCATTGGAAAATCATCCTCACCTTTCCCTCAAGCCTCCGAAAGCATCAGTGCCCCGATTCAAGCCTCGATACTCCTCCACAGTCGCCATCGCTGGAGACGACACAGAGCCCGATCGAGAGAGGAGCTCATGCAGCCATTCTTCCTTTCAGACGGTCGGAAACGCTCCTCCGCACGTCGTTAACCCATTAAAAGCTCTGAAACGCCATGTCGCTGCATCCAATAGCTCCTTCATCTCCGAGCCCGATGCTAGATTCATGGCGATGGCGAGGCAGGTGGGAAGCGACCTCCAACCGTCCAGTGCCTCATTGGAGCCACTGGATGTGTACTTTTCTCTCCATCTTGCTCCCAGCATGTTTGGATGCCAGATCAGGCATTGGGGAGGACGTAAATGGTGTCCCAGATGGTCGTCGACGGTGAGGTTCCGTCGCCGACGGCCATCATGTTTTAAAAAAAAAAGAAATAAAAATAAAAGCTTCTTTTAAAAAAACTATGTAACTTTTCTTTTCTTGCAACATGGTCCTTATTTCTTGCATTTAAGGCCCTACATGAGTTTTTTAATCATTTTAATAATGATTTGTTTTGGAAAATTGTAGTGTGACCCTTGCACATTTCTTTTAATAGTTCACAAGTATTAAATTTTGACATAAAATCTCTGATTTAGTTTTCATTCATTTTAAGTCCATAATTGCACAAAAAACCAAGAACTTCATTAAAATTGTTCTTAATGCATGATTTTATAGTACAATTGCAAATCTAACCTTACTGATTCAATTTTTTTACCCAAATGCGTTCAAAATTGCATTTTAAACCCTGAACTTCATTGAATTTACACTGAATGTATGATTTTAAGGCATATTTGCAGATTAATGCTTGGAAATCCATGTTTTCAAACATAAGTCCACAATTTTCTATATTTAACCCTAAATTTCTTCAAAAATGCATTAAGCGCATGTTTTGCTGGCAAAATTGTAGATTAGACCCAAGGAATCCTGATTTTTACGAAAAATACACAGTTTTGCACATTTAACCACCAACTTCCTTAAAATTGCATAAAATGTGTTTTCCTAAACAATTTTGTTGATATAACCCTAGAATCTCAGTCTTTACTCTGACATGTAATTTTTGCATAAAGGCCCCTAGAAATTTACATATTTCACCCATGCTTGCATTTTGTACATTTTGTTCCCCATTTTTTCATGCATATATTCTCATGCTTACTCTCTTGCATCATGCATGCATTTCAAACTTATTTCAAACTTGGTTTTCACATTGTTTTCTAGATTTCTTCCGATTTTCACGATTTTGATTTGATTTGGATTTTCATCACCCAAGGGCTTACATTAACGGGCTTGACAATGCCGACATGGACCCGATTGAGGATTATTTTCCTTCATTTAATTTTCTCGAACTACCTAAGCTTCTGTTGTTTTACGTGACATTTTTTGAATATTTCTGATCTTCACGATTTTCCTCATCGCCCAAGGGCGTACAGTAAAGTGGCATTTTCAATGCCTACATTATCCCTTAGATTATTTTCCCTATTATTTGCCTACTTTCGCATTCATCTTAGGCATGTGCATTCAAGATAGACAAGCATACACACACTTGATCATTAGCAAACAGGAAACCTAGAAAGACCAATTTCTTCGCGCACATGTGTGTGCCTAACACCTTCCCCATGTGTAACATGAATCCTTACCCTTTCTCTAGCCCGCATTGATGTGTGCGCTGCATCCATTAGGCACGGAGCATACATATGTTTTCTTTGCCTTGATTTCTTTAGGTTTTCCTTTGTGTTAGGTTTTCCTCATCTTTCCATTAAATGACTAGGTAGAAATGCTTCTAAGTTGTCAAGTACATTATCCTATCCATGTGAACTGTCACAGACCACTTTTCGATTGACATGTTCATTATCCCATCCTTGCAAATTGTCATCAACCACTTCTCGGTAAACAAGTTCGTTATCCAGTCATTGCGAACTTTCACCAACTGCTTCTCAATTGACAAGTTTGTTATCCTATCTTTCGAGCAGTCGCTAACTGCTTCTCAGTTCACAAGTTCATTATCCGATCCTTGTGAACTGTCACTGACTGCTTCTCGGTTGACAAGCTTGTTATCCTGTCTTACGAACTTTCACCAATCGCTTATCGATTGAAAAGTTTATTATCTAGTCCTTGCAAACTGTCACCAACTACTTCTTAGTTGTCAAGTACGTTATCCTATCCTTGCAAACTGTCACCAACCACGCCTCGGTTGACAAGTTCATTATCCTACCTTACGAACTATCATTGAGCACTTCTCAGTTGATAAGTTCGTTATCCTATCCATGTGAATTGTCACCAACCTCATCTCTATTGAGAAGTTTGTTTTCTTGTCCTTGCGAACTATCATTGACCGCTTCTTGGTTGATAAGTTCATTATCCAATCCTTTCAAACTGTCACGACTGCTTCTCTGTTGACAAGCTCGCTATCCTGTCTGGCAAACTATGACCGACCACTTCTCAATTGACAAGTTTGTTATCCTATCCTTGTGAACTATCACTGACCATTTCTTGGTTGATACGTTCATTAACTAGTCCATGGGAATTATCATCAACTGCTTCTCAATTGATAAGTTCGTCATCCTATTTTTGCGAACTATCACCGACCACTACTTGGTTGACTAGTTCGTTATCCTTTCTTGGCAAACTTTCACTGACCACTACTCGATTGATAAGTTCATTATCCATCCATGCGAACTATCATCGACCACTTCTTGGTTTACAAGTTCGTTATCCTGTGCTAGTGTGACCATGCTGGTGGAAACCTGCATGGCTCTCCAAGGTGTGTGGAAACACACGAAGAGTCCCGATATGGTCACGGCGAAGATGGTGAATCCGGAGAAAGAGAATGGACTCAAAAACACCAAGGAAGGATAAGGAAAAGGAGTCACCACCTAGTCTTTTAATAGAAAGACGAGGAAAACCAATCAAAGGGAAAAACCTAAAGAAATCAATGCAAAGAAAACACATGTATGCTCCGTGCCTAATGGTTGTAGTGCACAAATCAATGCCGGCCAGAGGAAGGGTAAGGATTCTTGTTACGCATGGGGAAGGGGTTAGGCACCCTCATGCGTCCAAAAAATTCAATCTTTCTAGGTTTTCTTGCTTGCTAATGGTCTGTCGTGTGTACGCTTGTCTACTCTTATTGAACATGCCTAAGATGACTGCGAAAAAATATCAAATCAAAGAAATGAATAAAAGGGAAAGAAATCGTAAGGGAAATTATCCGAGGGACAATGTAGGCATTGAAAATGCTACTTTACTATACGCCCTTGGGCGATGAGGAAAATTGTGAAAATCAGGAATACTCGGAAAGCGTCACATAAATCAGCAGAAACTTGAAGAAATCCGAGAAAATCAAATGGGAGAAAATAATCCTCATTCGGGTCAATGTCGGCATTGTCAAGCCTGTTAATGTACGCCCTCAGGCAATGAAAATTCAAATCAAATCAAAGTCATGAAAATTGGAAGAAACATGGGAAAGAATATGAAAACCAAGTGTGAAATAAGTTGGAAAAATGTGCATGATGCAAGGGAGGAGGCATGAGGATACATGCAAGAAAAAGGGTAGCAAAATGTACAAAAAGAAAGCATGTGTGAAATATGTAAATTCTAGGGGCCCATGTTCAAAAATCACATATCCTGAATAAAGATTAAGATTCTGGGGCTAAGCCAATAAAAAGCTTAGGAAAACACTTTTTATGTAATTTTGAAAAGGTTAGGGGTTAAATGTGCAAAACTATGCATTTTTGGTCAAAATCAGGATCCTTAGGGTCCAATCTGCAATTTTGTTAGTAAAACATGTGTTTATTGCAATTTTGAAGAAATTCAGGGCCAAAAGTGCAAGATAATGGACTTATATTTGAAAACATGAATTTCGAGGGACTGATCTGCAAATTTACCCAAAAAACATGCACTCACTGTGAAATCAGTGAAGTTCAGGGTTTAAAATGCAATTTTGAACACATTTGAGTAAACATTTAAATCTCCAGGGTTTAATTTGCAATTGTGCTAGAAAATCATGCATTCAGAACAATTTCAATGAAATCCAGGGTTTTCTATGCATATTATGGACTTAAAATAAATGAAAAGTAAATCATTGGGTTTTATGTCAAATATTAAAGCCTAGAAAACATTAACAAAAATGTACAAAGGTCACACTACAATTTTACAAAGCAAAACATATTAAAATGATTAAAAAACTAGTGCAGGGACCTAGTTGCAAGAAAAGGAAAGAAAAAGAAGTTTTTTTAAAAGATACTTTTTTTTTAAGTAAAGGCTCAACGACTACCAACGACGCAACCTCATCGTCGACAGCCATTTAGGATGCCAATCACGGCCTCCCCGATGGCTGATCTGGCATCCAAACACACTGGGAGCAAGAAGGAAGAAAAAGGGAAAGATCAAGCGGCTTGGATCAGGCGTCGAGCGGTCCCAATTTCCTCCCCATCTCACTCACCATCGTCTTGACTCCGGCAACAGTGACGGAGAAGAAGATGTCACTAGTGGAGTTGGAACGACGAACCAAAGCTCTAGGAAGATTGGGGGCATGGAAAGGAGTGTTTTTGACTATTTAGAGGCACGAAACGCTGCGTGAGCTTCCCTCCAAACCAAGCCCTACGATGATTCCAGCAACAGCGACTGCTGGACGCAATCAGGCTTCGATGCAAGATCTTGGGTGCTCTAGTGTGCTTGGGGAGAGCAACGGAACATGTCCCGGGGGTCGGAGAGGCGCTGCGAGGCATGAGGCACTCGGTCGACTCCTTCCAAGGGTCATCTTCTCTAGCGATGACGAGGATGCATCCGGTGGCCTTTCTCCAGTAGTGTCTAGAGTGAATGGAAAGCTTCCAAGGTGGAGGAGGAGCAAGAAGGGAAGAAAGACAATCTATCTACACTTGCTAGGGCACAAATCACTCACTAGATTCGTACCCCCCCCCCCCCACCTTTCCTATCGGAAAATCACGTCTAGCAACCCAAGACAACTTTGATTCTGGCCAAGGCAGCTACCAGGCGCTACTGGAATCAACTCAGGAAGATTAGGGAGGTCCTAACGAACTGAAATTGAGAGAAATTGGACTGGGATCGAGGCCTACTTGAGTTGGCAGTGGAGGAGCTTGTCGGAGACCGTCGGAGCTCGCTGGTGAGGTGGTTGGAGTTGTCTGAATTCTAATTTTTCTCCTCTCTAAGCTTCCTCTCTGATCTGGGATTCCTCTGGTTGCTTTGGTTAGAAGAAATCTACTTGGTTGCTCTCCTCTCAAATTTTCCAAGTTTTTTCCTCTCCTTTTTCCCCCTATTTTCCCTTGCAAATGGGGGATATTTATAGGCTTGCAATGGCTAGGTAGTTTGTTATGGATTGTTATGGTTAGTTAGAGGTTGTTATGGTAGAGTTGGAAGTGGTTAGGGTTGTTATGGTGGAGTGGGAAGTGGTTAGGGTTGTTACGGTGGAGTCGGAAGTAGTTAGGATTTTGGATTAGGATTTACGGTTAGGTTTAGGGTTTAGGGTTTAGGGTTTACTAAGCCTATGGTTTTAGACTAGGGTTTAGGCTACCCTATGGTTTTGGTTTTTGGCTAGGTCTAGGGTTTTATACTAGGTCTAGGTTTAGGGTCCAATTGCAAGCATATGGGGTGTCTACAAATGTCCCTCCCTGAGCAAGGTGAGAAGACGAATGGAACAGAGACCGATGCTCAGGGTGGACAAAGACACCCCGTCCCCTCTTACAAGGAAAAGGGAATAGGAGGAGGAGACCATTACTTCTAGAGCACTCACTGAGAATCAAAATGGCATGAAGTTAACAGTCTTGTGGATCGAATAGTTTGGGTTATCAGCACACTCTGGACAATTTAACGGTTTTCAACCGGGTATTTCAGGCTACCAGCCCAAGAGAAAGGAGGCATGACAAGATACTGGACTTACTGACCAACAGGATAGACGTCTTAATAGGTGTCCATCGGGTAGTCCAGGGTACCGGTCCACAAAAGGAGGTTGGTGTAATCCATCTAGAACACGACCAAAGGGGGCACCATCAATCCCAAACTCTCCGAGCAAGAATCGAATGGGGCATGATAAGTTTCAGACCTACCGACAGAGAGATGGCAAGTTTTGGACTTACCGACGGAAAAGAATATGGCAAGTTTAGGACTTACCAACCAAGAATAGAATATGGCAAGTTTAGGACTTACCGACCAAGAAGAGAATATGGCAAGTTTAGGACTTACCGACCAAGAAGGGAATATGGCAAGTTTAGGCGACCAAGAAGGGAATATGGCAAGTTTAGGACTTACATATTGGAGGGAATATGGCAAGTTTAGCATTACCGATTAAGAAAGGAATATGGTAAGTTTAGGACTTACCGACCAAGAATGGAATATTGTAAGTTTAGGACTTACCAACCAATAAGGGAATATGACAAGTTTCGGACTTACGGACTGGAGAAGGAAATATGGCAAGTTTCGGACTTACCGACCGAGAAGGGAATATGGCAAGTTCCAGACTTACTAACCGAGAGAGGGTATGGCAAGTTTCGGACTTACCGATCGAGAGAGGATACGGCAAGTTTCCGATCGAGAAAGGATGTGGCAAATTTCAGACTTTCCGATCGAAAAAAGAATATGGCAAGTTTAGGACTTACTTACCAAGAAGGGAATATGGCAAGTTTAGGAGTTACCGACCATGAAGGGAACATGGCAAGCTTTGTACTTACCGACCAGAGGGGAACATGGCAAGTTTCAAACTTACCGACAAGAAGGGAATGTGGCAAGTTTTGGACGTACCATCTAGAGGGAACATGGCATGTTTATGACTTACCGACCAAGAAGGGAACATGGCAAGTTTCAGACTTACCAACTAGAGGGAATATGGCAAGTTTCGAACTTACCGATTGGAGGGAATATTGAAAGTTTCAAACTTACCGACCAGAGGGATTTTGGCAAGTTTCGAACTTACCGACTAGAGGGAATATGGCAAGTTTATGACTTACCGACTGGAGAAGGAAATATGGCAAGTTTCGGACTTACCGATTGGAGGGAATATGGCAAGTTTCAGACTTACCGACTAGAGGGAATATAGCAAGTTTTAGACTTACCGACTAGAGGGAATATGGCAAGTTTTCAACTTACCGACCAAAGGGAATATGGTAAGTTTCGGACTTACCAACCGAAATGGGATATGGCAAGTTTTAGACTTACCGACCAGAGGGAATATGGCAATTTTCGGACTTACCGATTGAGATGGGAGTATGGCAAGTTTCAGACTTACCGATCGGAGAAGGAAATTTGGCAAGTTTTGGACTTACCGACTTGAGGGAATATGGTAATTTTTGGACTTATCGATTGAGAAGGGAATATGGCAAGTTTCGGACTTACTAACCGAGAGAGGATATGGCAAGTTTCGGAGTTATCGACTGAGAGAGGATATGGCAAGTTTCAGACTTACCGACTGAGAGATGGCAAGATTCGGACTTACCAACCGAAGGGGGATATGGCAAGTTTCGGACATACCGGCCAAGAGAGGATATGGCAAGTTTTGGACTTACCGACCGAGAGAGGATATGACAAGTTTCGGACTTACCAATTGAGAAAGGATGTGGCAAGTTTCGGACTTACTGACTGAGAGAGAATATGGCAAGTTTTGAACTTATCGATTGAGAGAGGATATGGCAAGTTTTGGACTTACCAACCGAGAGAGGATATGACAAGTTTCGGGCTTACCGACCAAGAAAGGATATGGCAAGTTTTGGACTTACCGATCGAGAGAAGATATGGCAAGTTTCGGACTTACCGACAGAAGCAGGATATGGCAAATTTCGGACTTACATACTGAGAGATGGCAAATTGATGGATCCCAATCGAATAGTTCAGGATATCAGCCCAAAGGTGAGTTGATGGACTCATTGTTGGATAGTTAGGGTTATCAACCCGAAGGTGAGTTGACGGACTCATTGCTGGATAGTTAGGATTATCATCCCACAGGCAAGGGCATGACAGGATATCTAACCTGTCAGCCGAATGGAGAAAAGTTTGCCATGTGGGACACACCCTAGACCTCACACGAGGCCTAGAAGAAGATAAAAGCAAGACTTGTTCAACTAGAACAAGTCTAGCGGAGTAGGTTGGATTCCACCCTACCTGGTACAGAAGCCTATGAAGACTTCATTCGTCTAGGCCTAGGCAACAAAACGAAATTCTCAACTATTATCTGGGTGGTCCCTAATGCCAAGTCGTTAGGTAGAAGAGAACAGCAGTCTGAACCATTTAAGTAGATGTTGTCACAATGGCGATTCCTACTCCACATCAATCATAAGCAACCAAACAAGCTGGCCGCTAGTGTCCTGATTGAAATTTATTATAGCAGTTGAATACAATGAAGTGATTACATGCATTTCAACTCACCGTGAACTGGTAGCATGACACATGCATCAAGAGTCTGCATCATCCTTGGATCACTTCGAGCATAGAGCTTTAGGAAAAAGTGCATGGCTCGGAGCAACGCTGTAGATTGGCCAAACTTCCTCAACTTCAGCTTCATAATTTGCTGTGCAAACTTTCCCCTCTATGACTGCAAAATCCTTTGATCGTACGGAGCCGTTAAGCAAGTGAGATAGCTCGTTAGTCATAGCATAAGAGCTAGGAGGGTACTCTTGGAATCGGGCTAGCATCAGCCCCTGAACAAAGGAGCCCTGCTGATAGCCAAACTACCGCATCATGTGAACTGGGTGATACTCAACTCCACCAGTCAACCTTAGCAGGATGATAAGCTGCATATCAATCGTATTGAAGAAAGCCTCAAAGTTATGAGTGGTCGAAGGGATGATGTGCCAAATGACTTTGTCTCCGGCCAAACTTTCCAAGCGCTCATACTCCTTGTGAACCAAGATGAGTGTGCGAGCATGACTGCTTTGACTGTAGGATTGAAAGGCCAACCGTTGCAGGCGTAAGACTTCTACACCCAGATGAGTAGCCAACCACACCTGTACAAAAGCTTCGTAACCATAAAAGTGCTGGCAGTGTCACAATGACTGGTCTAAAGTTCGGTAAGTTTCTGCCAAGATAACTGGGGCCAAGTCTATCCGACTGGTGACCACTGCCAAGGCAATCTCAACGACCTCAATATTCACGACCGTTCGACCATGGTTGAAAACCAACTCTCCTAAAAAGTTGACAACGATGCCTTTCAACCATAGCTCATCGCCCAAGGAGGTGCGCATTCCGGCCACCTTGCCAAAGTAAGCCAACTGTTACATGGGAGAATGTGTGTCTGAACGGATAAGTTGACGACCACAATCGTTGGTTGACAAGCCAGTTAGTTCACTCAAGACTGAGGAATATCTGTTGCGCCGCATAAACATAGTAGGTCTTAGGAACTTCTACAGACAGCACACTCTATGGACCTCCTCCAAAGTAGGAGTCAATTCGACTCTCCCGAAGCAAAACACATGATGGGTTGGCTTCCAGAACTGTGTAGCTTCACACAAGAAGTATCGAGAAACCTCCACCTTTGCGATATCCAGCAACTTTGAGGAGATATCCCAAGTCCGCAGTTTGTCGCGATCACTTTCTATTAATTGCCCAAATCATGCTTGGAGAACATCTGAGCAACGCATAGGTATGACCATCGTGGGGAAACCCATGATTAATAGGGTGCTTCAACTTCTCTTGACTCAAGCCACACCAGAAAGGGGAAACGATCTCCTACAGAACATGCTCAAAACATTGGTTTAGAAACAGGCTTTAGCTTTGTTCCATTCAACAACATTTTGTAAAGTCTAATGCAGACAAGTAAAAGCTGTAGCGCAAATGGTGCTGAAAATTAGAGAGACTAGCCCAAAGCTGAATGGTACAATTGACTAAACAACGAACTATCGACCAGACTGCATCTTGCGCACAGCCTTGGCAGGAGATGGTGGTTACCAATCGGTCTTGACTAGGTGCCAAAATAATGAGATATAGCCATTAATCCCTGATGATTGGGATTGTTTGATGACTGAGCCCTCATAAGGCACTTAAGACGCCAAATGAGATAGCTGGAGTGCCCCCTGGTAGATTATGGGGATCCTCAACCTGTAGACTAGCTGACATGCCCCTGGTCAAGTACTGACTCAGTGTGTCGAACCATAGGATAACTGACATACCCTTGGTTTGACGTGGATGACCCTAACCAATAAGAGCAGCTTGCATGCCTTTGGTCAAATACTGGCTCAGTGTGTCTAACCATAGGACAGCTAACATGCCCCTGGTTTGACATAAATGGCCCTGACCAATAAGAGTAGCATGTATGCCCCTAGTTTAGGCGATGTCCTCCTGATCCTCTTAGGCTGAAAGCTGTCATCATGTCCCAGCTAAAAGAACTAGATTGGACTCTGCGATGCTTTAAGATGGTGTTTATGAGAAGAATGCATGCATGCTGAATGATTTATGGGATCTTATTAGCACCCTCAGCATTGGAATGCTTATTGCCATGTATACAAGGGAATGGTAGCTCCAATCCTCACGAGACTCTACTTAAGCCCCTAGTTTTTTTAAGTGGCTCTCTGAAAATGCAATGTTGTCTCTTGAGCTCCATTCCAAACCCCACTAGACCATACCCCTGCTTTTTATTTTATTTTCTTTATTCTTTCTCCCTCATAGGCATGTGGGCTCACCCTATCCCTGGCTTGGAGGTAATAGGTACTTGGTTTATGGTGGAGTGCTGCTGCTGCTTAAAGGGTTGGTTAGGCCCTTTTGGAACATGCTTTCTAGGCATTCACTCCGACTCCTCTCTAAGACAAGTTGTAGGGATAGCACTACCCATCACGCCTCTCTCTTTAGAGCTAACTTCTATCTGTGACTTCTGTCTTCTAATTCTTTTATGCCCTTTCTCACACTCTCATTCTCATCCCTAACATTTTATCTCCCTCTGGGAGGTGTAGGGTCCATGAGTGGCTTGGATACTTCACCCAATTCACAATGAAAGGTGGCTCCCTCACTCCCTAGGTTACCTGAATAGTATCTACCTGAGGAGGTGCTACACATTCCCAACATTGGCAAGCTTATTCCGCTTATCATCATCGGGCTAAGATCCATGCATGTGATGATGATGACGATCATCTGCCTATATATGCATATACTGAATGGGAGTTAATATGTGCTGAGATGCAAGGCTATATGGATGCAGAAAAACATTGATAAAATGAATTCATGCATGCATGGAGAATGATGACAATGTCGCAGAGTGAGGACACACTGTTTATGATCATTGATAGTACTCCTTTTGGTAGCATTAATTAACTAGCTCTGACTATTTGACGTGGTCCTTGTCCTCCAGGATTACTGCTCCTCTAGAGAAGACCTGTTTGACTACAAATGGTCTACGCCAATTAGGTCTGAACTTGCCCCGACCATTAGGGAGATGTATAGCTCGCAAGACTAGGTCCCCTGGCAAGAAACATGTAGGTCGAACCTTCTTCTGATAGGCTTTGGCCATGCTCTTCTAATAGCATTGTGCATGATGCATAGCTTGCAATCGATGCTCATCTATCAAGTTTAGTTGAATGAAGCGGTCCTCAATCCACTCTGCCTCTTCCAACTCTACTTCTTTCAGGACTCTAAGCGATGGTATCTACACTTCTGTAGGTAGGACTGCTTCCATACCATACACTAGAGAATATGGAGTTGCTCCAGTTGAAGTCTGGACTAATGTTCTGTAAGCCCACGGAGCGTATGGAAGCCTGTCATGCCAGTCCTTATGTGTTTCCGCCATCTATTTAAGAATCTTAGTTAGATTCTTATTGGTAGATCTACAGCCTTGTTCATTTGAGGACGGTACGGGGAGGACTTGTGATGCCTGATATGAAATTCTTGTAGGAAATCCTCAACCCTTTTGGCTTTGAAATTTGTCCCATTATCAGAGATGATTGAATACGAGACCCCATACCAGGTGATGATGTTGTTTCTGATGAACTTTTCAGTCATAGAGGCTATCACTATCTTTTAAGAAGCTGCTTTCACCCATTTAGTAAAGTAATCAATAGCTACCAAGTTGTACTAATGTCCATTAGAAGATGCTTGGTTAATAGCTCCGATAATGTCTATTCCCCATGTTGAGAAAGGCCATGGTGACGACATGTTGTGGAGCTACTGTGGGGGTGCATGAATGAAGTTGCCATGGACTTGACAATTGTGACATCTTCGCACAAACTGACAGCAGTTTGTCTCCATGGTTGACCAGAAATAACCTTGTAACATTATTTTCTTAGCCAATAATACCCCATTCATGTGTGGTCCACATGTCCCAGCATGCACTTGCAACATTATTGTATCAGCCTCCTTTTTATCCCGACAACGTAGAAGCATCTGATTGTAAGACTTTCTATACAAGTGACCTGCTCCAAGCACATATTTTGAAGCCAGTCGGATCATAGTCTTTCTATCTGCTACTGATGCATCTAGATGATGACTCCCAGTTTCCAAGTAGACTTTGATGTCATGATACCATGGGAGCTCTGCTATGGAGTCTGCTTCTTCTATGGTCATACAGTGTGTCGGTTGGTCTGTGCAGGTTACCGACACTTTCATCATGTCATCCTCTGCTATGGACAACTAGGATGCGAGAGTGGCTAGCACTTTTGCGTAGGCATTCTTAGCCCTGTTCATAAAGGAAAAACGTATTTCCTCAAACTCGACCATTAGCCTTAAGAGATGGTTATGGTATGGCACCAGTTTCAAGTCTTTTGTTCTCCAGTTACCATTAACCTGTGAGATGACTAACATGGCATCGCCATGCACATGTAGTTTCTACGCACCATGTTCTATTGCAGCCCACAAGCCAAGAATACATGCCTCGTACTCTACCACATTATTGGTGCACACAAAGGTTAACTTTCGAGCAAGTGGGATCATTTGGCTTTGCGGGGTCTCCAGTACTGCATTGATGCCCATGCCTCTCCTGTTAACTGCGCCATCAAAGTAGAGATGCCACTGCTCTTTGTCTTGAGGGTCTACTAACTCATCTTCTTCCATGGCAAACAATATATCCTCATCATGGAACTGAGTCTGTAGGGGTTGATACTCTGGCAAGGGTAAATCTGCTAAGTGATCTGCCATGGCCTACCCCTTCATAGATTTTTGAGAGACAAAAGTGATATGAAACTGAGATAAGAGCACCTACCACTTGACACATCTACCCACCAATGCGGGCTTCTAAAATAGGTATTTCATAGGATCATGTCGGCACAGCAATAGAACTGGATATGCCATCATGTAGTACCTCAAGCGTTGTGTGGCCCAGACGAGGGATAAGCAGACCTTTTCGATTGCAGTGTACTTAACTTTGCAATCATAGAACTTTTTACTCAAATAATAAATGGCTCTCTCTCTGTGGCCTGTTTCATCATGCTGGCCCAAGACTGCACCCATTGAATGCTACGTTACTGACAAATAAAGCAACAGAGGATGCCCTGGTGTCAGAGGAACTAATATTGGTGGCCTAACCAAGAGCTTCTTGATTTTGTCAAAAGCTTCTTAGCACTCTTCACTCTAGCAGATTTGTGAGTTTTCCTTAGGAGCTTGAAGATCAACTCACAAATTGGAGTCAATTGGGCAATGAACCGGCTGATATACTGCAACCGCCCCAGCAACCCTCAGGCTTCTTTTTCCATTGTAGGAGAAGACATCCCGATGATGGCTTTAGCCTTGTTCGGATCTACCTCAATTCCTCTTTGGCTGATGATATAACCTAGTAGCTTGCCTGATGACACACCAAATACACATTTGTTGGGTTTCAACCACAGCTTATATTTTCACAAGCAGTTGAACAACTTCCTTAAACAAGTAATGTATTCCTCAAGCTCCTTTGACTTGGCTATCATATCATTCACGTAAACCTCGATGTCTTGGTGCATGAGATCGTGGAACAGTGCTGTCATCGCCCTTTGATATGTGGCCCCAGCATTCTTGAGCCCATATGACATAACTTTGTAATAGAAGACTCCCTATGGGGTGATAAAGGACGTTTTATCCATATCCTCCTCTGCCATTCTGATTTGACTATAACCTGAGAATCCATCCATGAATGACAACATTTTGTGTCCTACAGTATTATCCACCAATACATCAATGTACGGGAGTGGAAAATCATCCTTTGGGCTTGCTTTGTTTAGGTCTCTATAATCAATACACATTCAAACTCGACCATCTTTCTTAGGCATCGGAACCACATTTGTTAACCACTATAGGTAGAGGACGACCTTTAGAAAGTTAACCTTGTGCTGCTTCATTATTTCCACTTTCAATTTCAATGGCCACTCCGGTTGCCATCTGCACAATTTCTGTTTAACCGGCTTGACGTTAGGCTTAAGCAGTAATGTGTCCACCACAACCTCAACATATAGCCCAACCATGTCATCATAACTCCAAGCAAAGATATCTACATATTCTCGGAGGAGCTCAACAAGTTCTGCCCGAGCCTATGCTGTGAGTCTGGCACTAATTCGCACTTCCTTGACATCTTCAGTGGTGCCAATGTTTACAGACTCAGTTTCCACTTCTACATGCAAGTTCGGGCCATCTAGATCATCATCATAAGGCTAGAAATCTAGTGCATCATGACTTCTTTTTTCTATTTCTGCATCCTCCTCCTCTCCATATGCAATTAGTTCGGGAAGGACTTCCGGTTGGAATGATAGATCCATGTCTCCAAAGGTACATATTTGCTCCACACTCTGCCCTTGATGATGCTTTAGAATGGTTACTGTGACTCTGGTCTTCTTGTATG
The DNA here is from genome assembly GCA_024699735.1 of Posidonia australis. NCBI lineage: Eukaryota > Viridiplantae > Streptophyta > Magnoliopsida > Alismatales > Posidoniaceae > Posidonia > Posidonia australis. The sequence continues at coordinate 29,554 of JAMKQA010029486.1, forward strand.
CACCTCTGACGATCTCAGATTCTACCATTTCCAAACTTACGGATGTACCCAGCTGTTTCACTTGCTTCATAGCCTTATTAGGTGGACAATTGCTTTTATTTTGTACAATGTGTGTGACAGGTGGGCGGCTGTCCTTCGACCGACTGATGTGAGTGTTGTCGACTGCATTCTCTCCTGAACCTAACTCAGGATTCTTTTTTTGGACCCCACTGCTCAAGTGGTGCCAAGACTGATAATACCTCCTAGACCCACCTCCTGGCTGATAGGAGATATACTCCCATGGTCTAGCGTTCAATGATCTGTCCTCTTCTAGGGCCATAATAGTAGACTGACCCTGCGAAATTGTCTGTTCTGCAATGTATTCTGTCATTACTGCCTTTTCCTTTTTGTGCCTAAGTTCACTCTGTGTGTTTCCGCTAGTGCCGCCAACTACTCCTGAAATAGGACTTCCAAATCACTAAGCATGTTGTCAACTTGTGCTACTACAACATTCCCCTCATCTTCATTAGAAACGAAATCCACATAGTAGGCAATGGTAGTTTCTGGTACTTCAGGCGGAGATTTCAACTGTCCCAACTATAACCCTTTCAAAGCTGACTGATATACTGATGATGCCGCAACTAAGGCTTTTCCTATTGAAACCGAGACTGCAACTGGATTTGTAGAAAGACCTTCAGCTGACTTTGGAGGTGGCAATGCAAGCATAGCGGTTCTCGGTGGAAAGGACGATGTCGAATCTATTATACAATCCACGACCTCTTCCTCAAAGTAGTAATCCTCGACACATATCCACTCTGATCCGCTGATTTGTTTACTCTGTTCAGACTCTGCAAGAACAATACTCTGATTGGGATCCAGCAATCCTACACTAAGAAAGTTAGTTAAACCCCATGGAATAATGAGTTTTCGGAACTTACGATGTGTTGAGAATCCATCCTGTGGTTTCATCTCATATCCTAGTCCTTCGAACTCTCGTCTTTTCTCTACAGCAATTGGTTCGACGATTCCATGGCCATTCTACCCGAGAGGTGCTCCTTTCTCGTACCCCCACTTCTAACACAAATTCTCGACCATCATGAAAGGATTGCCAAAAGTGGCCAATTGGCTGGCACACTCGAGAATTGGAATGAAATTTACCGGCTCAAAGTGGTCGACATGGTATAGTACATCTGAAGGCTTGGGGTCAAATTGGATGATTTGGAGAGATATCGAAGAGACTGCCTCAACCTTCTCCTTCTCTATATTTTCCACCATTACAACAATGATGTCATTGTTCCAATGGAACTTAATCATTTGGTGAAGAGTTGAGGGGATAACCTGATGCTTGTGGAGCCAAGCTCACCCACTCAAGAGATTGAAGGATGGCTCGAGGTCAACAACATAAAACTCAACCTCAAAATGGACAGGACCAATGATCAGAGGAATGACCACAACCCCTAAAGCATCATGGTGCATGTTGTCGAATGTCGTCATTCCTTTCACAGCTGGGGTAATGTCCTCCGATTTAAATCCGACCTGATTTGCGATTTGCAAAGGGCTGACATTTAAACCGACGTCATTATCCACCAATGTAAGAGGAATGCGGAAATTTTGGTGCTACACCATGATGAACAGGAGTTGGTTGTGATTGGTCCCTGCTGGGGGAAGTTCTGAACTTGAGAAGGAGATCACCTACGACACAGCTATCATACCTACCATGCTTTACAAAGCTGATGGTTGTATTGTTGGGGAAACATGGGTAGCTTGGAAAACTCGAAGGAAGGCCTCCTGATATTCAACTAATGTATGAATTAGGTCCCAAATGGAAATATCTGCTTTAACTTTCTCTAATTAGGTTGTGATGTCAGCTACAAGTGGATCTGCCTTGGCAGTGGTGGGTTTACCACTTGGGATTGCCTCTTCAAGGTTATGACTGGGAATTTGGCTCTTTGGTTGGCAAGATGAAGTTGTGGGTTGGCTGGGCTTACTTCCCGAAACTAAGGTTCCTTCAAGTGGAAGGACGCTGGGACGGGCAGACTGGTCCATAAGGTGATTGTCCTTGGTAGTGCAGACATCGTGGTAGCTTTGCGGTGGACTGCTTGTGGTTAGTGTTGACTGCATGGCACTAGGCAGCTCGACACAATGTTGTGCTTGTCATTTTTGCTGTGTTCTGATTTAGGAAATCAGGCTTTGGCCTAGAAGTGGTCGTGGTGTTACGCCTAGTTAAGGCATAGTGCTTTGTGAGCAGTAGCTGCTTGGTTTTGGACTAGAGTAGACTGTGGTTGTGGAGCAGAGGCTCGAGACTTTGGTGCGGTTATTTTGGTCCAGAGGGGATCGTGCTGCGCAAGGTAGAGGCTCTATGTTTGTTTTGTGGTTACTGTTGTAAGTGTTTGGATGCTATAAAACGTGTGCAGACATCGTGAGTTGTCTAGTTCACTTAAAGAGTACGTGGGACCAAGCTGTGTGTGTTTTCTATGGTTTTGGGTTTGAGTCGGCAAGAGCAGCCTTCTCAAGAGTGCATAAAAGGATTTTAAAGTGCATGCATATGGTTTTGAATGAAAAGAGAAAGAATGGTTTTCAAAGGCATGGTTTTAAGTTTTGCAGCATGCCAGGCAATGGTTGATTGCTTGGTTTTGGTGTTGCGGTATTCAAGTAGAGATGCCTGTGCTTGTGTGCTTGTGGTATAGTTACGCCTACTTCATCGATGCTGTGTGTCAAGTAATTAGGTAGAGTGTGTGTTGGGTGACCGTTTTGAGCGATTATTCACGTGTACTTTGTATTATGTGTTTTGGCAAGTGTAGGATAGTAGCGGCCGGTTGCTAGTGCATATAGGAGTCACACTGTCATACATTAGAGATCCTGGTGAGTGTTTAGTTTAGTTTTATTTTCTGTTGCTTACTAGTTTTGCTTTTGCTGAGTGTACTTAAGTTTAATTACATAATCAGTGTAACTGTTAGATAATAATAACAAAATAAAAAAATTGTACCTATGTTGAGTGGTAGCGACTTGGGGGTCGTTACACTATCCTTGCAAACTATCTCCGACAACTTCTCGGTTGACAAGTTCATTATCCTATCCTTGTAAACTGTCATTGACCGCTTCATTGTTGATAAGTTCTTTATCCTATCCTTGCGAACTATCACCCACTACTACTTAATTGACATGCTCGTTATCCTATCTTGCGAACTGTAACAACCCAATTTTAGAAGTGGTGCTTTAGCCTGTTAATTAAGGTAAAATTCAGGTGTGTTGGGCATTAAGGGGTCCTAGTTCCCAATGTGGGACACGTTCTCAATAGTGTTTGACGCCTGGATTGTATATTTCTTGCCTTTTCGGCATGGTATGGTCCAAGTGTTGTGCCTGCCCTCATGGGAGTTTTGAGGGTTTGTCCTGTGCTCTGGTGGCAAATCTCAGTTTACACAAGTCACGTGGAAGGTCGCATGGTCTGGTTTTGTGCTTGCGTCTTCCTTTCTTTCCATCCTTTCTTTCTCTTTCCTTTCCTTTTTTCTTTCTTTCCTTCTTCCTCCTTCTTCCCTCGGGCTCCACCCTTTCCTCTTCTTCTTCTCTCACAAGTGGGAGAGGGAGAGAAAAGGGAGAGGGGAGGCAAAAGGGAGAGTGGGCTACGAGAGAGAGAGGGAAATGGTTAGGAGGACGAGGATGCAACCGCTTCCTTGTTTCCATCATTGCTTAGATGAGGGGAGTAGCTTGTGGTTGGAGGAGGAGCGTCGGTATCTGTCTCACACCACCGCATATTCGGTAAAGGTATGCACCTCGTAGATTTTCTTTTGGTTCCAAATTTGTACCATAGGTGCATGTTAGTGTGCTGGTGATTCTAGTATTTTTATTAGAATTTATTGTGCATTTGTTATCCATTTATGACTGTATTTATGATAGGGAGTGAATAATGTCCTCTTTGTGCTTTCTGTTGATTTCTCAAGATCCACTTGATGGATCTCGATGTTGCTTGTCTGGTTTGGAAGATCTCGTCAAGATCTTCATTTCGATATATTGTTTGCATGGTTTGGATTGGTGGTTTGCAGGATTGGGCTTTCGGTTCCATTTCAGGGGTGCCCTGCAGTCGCTTGATTTGGCATGCCAATTTATTTTGGTATGTCGTTTCTGTTGCAAATTTTCTCCTTGACCCTTGGTTTAGTTGACCAAATTCATTCAATCTGCCATTCTAGAAGTCTTGGGTGTTGACAGAATTCCTGGTTTGGTCAATCAAACGTTTCTGATCTGTCGAATCAGTGGTTTTCGGTCGATCGAGTGGTTTTCCGGTCTATCGGTCTGATGCCCTGAGCCCAGGTCCAATCGACCGTTCCATTTTGGCCTGTTGATCTAGGTCCTAATCCTGTATTAAGATGTTTTATGTTTTGATTTATATATATATATATATATATAAGTCTTGGGGAGATAAATATAATGGCATAAATGATTAGAATAATCATTGGAATTGTCTAGGGTTTGCCTAAAACGAATTAGCAAGATTCCACCTGGAGTGTGGGTAGAACAAAAGATGAAATGATTTAGAAATAATAGATTCATTCCCAGATGATTTGGAATGGACTTTAGGGATAATGATAGTATCCCTAGGCCTAGGGCTTGTGTGGTTTTGTGTGCGGTGAGCTGAATGGAGTATTCAATGGCACTGTTTCGGGTTTTTGAGCTACTCTAGCTACGCTCCCGAGGGACACGAGCCAGTAGGTGTCTTACACTTGGTGTCAAAGCTTATAGTTTTGGTTGTGTTTGCTTTGTTGTGGTGTCTTCTTAGTGGATTTGACACTTAGATGACGTTTTTGTTGGTATTTTCTTAGGTTGTGGTCATGGGTTGAGTGTGGTGCTCATGAACCAAACACTCCCAAGGTGTTTTGCTTGGGCTTGATAGGAGAGTTGTCGAGGCTGTGTTTTGTTTGTGGTTTCTTGGCCATTGGTTTCTGTGTTGCTGCTAGGCACAATGTTTCTTAAGTTTTAAAAGATATTTACTGGTTTTCAAAATTGTTTTTCCAAAAAGAGAGTTTTGAAAAGAGAAAAGTACAAATTTGGAAATGATTTTGGAAAGAGTTTTTCGGTGCTTTCTATTTGCGTTGGGGGGGCCGAGATACCTAAGGTTGAGGCTCGTCGGGTCTTGGAGGTATGACACTCCTTGATTGTCATTTCGAGGCTAGGGTTATGGTCCATGAGTTGAGGTGTTTCATGGCATGACGGGGAGGTATGATACTCCTACTGTCGCTGTAAGTATTAAGGCTCGGGTGTAATTAGGTGTGGAGGTATGAAACTCCTTCTTGAGCACCGTGTGGATGCCGCCGTTAGGAGGCGTACCCTATGGTGGCTAGTGCAGGTGGGACACGTGCCCTGTTGCTGGTAGTATCTTGAGAGATAGGACTACCTTCCCAAGGGGGGTTGGCTTCAATGAGGGTTCTTCAGGAGGGAGAATCGTGGGACGGTGGTTAACTCCTACACAAGGTGGCACACTGTTGTAGTGCAGATACCATGGTCACTCCTCGATAGACCGATTGTGGCCAGTGTTGTTTGCTTGGTGCTGGGCAATTCGACACACTATTTGTGCTTGTATTTATGCAGAGTTTTGGTTCAAGAAATCAGGCTCTGGGCCTATTGGAGGCCATGGTTTTGGCGCCTGTTAAGGCACAGTGTTTTGGGAGCAGTGGCTCCGTTGTTTTGGGAGTAGAGGCTTCGTGAATTGTTGTTGTGTTTGGGTCCAAAGGGGACCATGTCGTTCAGAGTAGAGTCTCTGTAGTTGTGCCTTAATGTGGTTTTGGGCTTGGGATGGCGAGAGTAGCCTTCTCGGGCATGCATAAAGATTTTGAAAGAGCATGCACATGGTTTTGAAAAGGAAAAGAGAAGAATGGTTTTAAAGGCATGATTTCTGTGATTTTGTAGCCTATCAGGCGGTGGTAGACTACCTAGTTTAGTATTGTGGCATCCGGGAGAGATGCCAGTACTTGTGTGCTAAGCGTCGGTAGATTACTTTCATAGTTTGGTTGCATTTGAATGTGATGCTTGTGCTTGGTTGTCCTCAGCATAGAATGCCAAGTTGTAGGTGGGGTGTGTGCTAAGTGACCATTTAATGGTCACTCACATGTGCTTTGTTTTGTGTGTTTTGGTAGGTGTAGCATAGTAGCTGTTGGTTACTAGTGCATATAGGAGGAGTCACGTTGCCACACATCAAGGATCCAGATGAGTGTTAGTTTAGTTTTATTTTTGTTGTTTAGTGGTTTTATGTTGAGAGTGCTTAGCCTTAGCTGCATTATTAGTGTAATTATTAGTTAATAATAAAGATAAAACAAATGATTAAATGAAAATTTATAGCTACGTTTAGTGGTAGCAACTTGGGGGCCTTTAAATTGGTATCAGAGCTTAGGTCCACTTAGGAGCACTAGCCTAGGGATGTCTGGTAGGGTGACTCCGTAGAATTGCATATCATGCATTCCTGCACTTTGAATTTATTGATTTTCGTTACTTGTGGTGTTGAGGAGTGTCTTCAGCTCTAGCTCTTATTCGGCGAGGATTTTATGCGAGGGACCATAAGGAATCTGGGAGTGAAGGTCTACATTCTCATTTAGAGATGGATGTCGACTCCTTGTTGGAAGGATTCCCAGTGGTTGGATTTCTTGTGATCGTTAATTTAGTGGGGCTGCTTGGGTGATAGTAGTTGGGAGCGGAGCATGAAATGACGTCTTCTTGTGTGGAGCGTTTTGCTAGGATTCCTCAACTCCGTGGAGCGTGGTGTGATGCTATCCACGAGTTTTACATAGGTTAAGCACTGTGTACCGTGGGTGTGGTGGTGGTTGTTTTCTAGGCAAGACTCTGTGCTGGCTAGTAGGGTAGGAGACCCTATGATGCATGTGGTCAGACAAGTCGTGTTACCTAGAGGTTGTTCACGTTTGCTCTGGATACTGGTCTGCTTGGTGTGCTATGCCTGCGAGAAGGCAGGGCGTTTACTAAGGAGGTGTCGTGTTCCTTTAAGGGGGATTAGGCAACCTCCATCTATTGACCAAAGGACGTGTTTCCTTTAAGGAGGTTAGCCACCACCTAGTGCTAGGCAGTTTGGTGTTTTGCTGTGGAGGGTAGGCTATAGCAGTTGTTTGCCTCTAGTATACCCTCCATGGTTGTTGTTGCTTGTTGTTTGTTTGTTTGTTGTTGTTGTTTACCCATTTGATTGTTTGCTACCTATTTTTGTTGGTGTTTGTTGCTGTTGTTAGTAGTCTGTAGTCGTCGTTAGTCGTCTGTTTAGGTTGTTGGTGTGGGTGTGAGAGGATGTCTATAGCTCTGTTCTCCTACTGTCGCATATGGGTGAAGTGTGAGGCTTCCCAGATGTGTGGTTGTTGTTGTTTTTATGGTGGGTGTAGTGGATGCTCTGAGTTCCATCCTCCTGTGGTCTTTAGGTGACTTAGTGGGTCCCCAGATGTCAGTTGTGGTCTCTAGGTGACTCGGTGAGTCTCTAGTGGTCTGTTGTGGTCTCTGGGTGACTTAGTGGGCCCTCAAATGTCTATTATGGTCTCTAGGTGACTCGATGAGTCTCAAGATGTCTGTTGTGGTTACTGGGTGACTCGATGGGTCCTTAGATGTCTGTTGTGATCTCTGGGTGACTCGGTGGGTCCCCAGATGTTTGTTGTTATCTTTGGGTGTTAGTGAGTCCTGAGATGTCTATTATTGTTTTGGGGTGGCTCTAATGAGTTCCCCAAGTCTATGTTGTTCCTTCCAAATGCTTTATCTGAGGATGGGGTATCTAGGGGAGGGTGGTGTGCGTGGAGTCACGTATTGGTGTTGTGTGGTTGTGTCACACATGTTGTTTGGGGCTTGGCCGTGGAGTGGCATAGCCTGGTGTGTTGTTTGTTGTGTGTTGTCTGGGGTATCTTGTCGAGATACCCAGTTGTCTTGGTTGGTTGTGGCTCAGATGGCTTTGTACCATTTGGGCGGTGGAGATTTTTCTCCAGTGCTTCCTTTGGGTGTCAGGTTGTTGATTTTCTCATTTGCTTGTGGTTTGAATGGCGTAGCGCTATTCGACCTATGGAGATCTTCTTTCTCTTGTGTTTGCTTTCGGGTTTTGGATTTCTACGGTGGAGATGGGATAAGTCAAGTGGAGCTGGCTACCCATCTCATTTGGTGGTGCCACTAGTCAAGCTGGTGGGTGTGATCCCACATGTTTTCGTCCGAGTGGCTGTTTCCAAATTCGGGTGAACTATTCTCAGGGATCTAGTAGAGGTATCTTCGAGATAGTGACACCATCGAGAGGGTTGCTAGGGAGGAGGAGCGGCTCATGTTGGTTTGGACATTGTTGCTGGGAGTTGCTTTAGTTTGGAGATTCATTTGAGTTGAAATCCTGAGTGGTCCTTATCATTGGTGTGGTTGTTTCACTAGAAACAGTGACTTTTGTGCCCCTGGACTCCAGATTGTATTATCTTTCACGTGAGCTTCACGCTTAATAAGTGGTTTAAGTGTGTTTTGGTGGTCTCACGTCTAGACCTACAAGGCTGCCATCTTAGTGAGCGGTAATGAGTCCACCAATATCCTTTAGGGTTGGGATAAGTTCCTGTTGTAGTGAGGCAACGTGGTGTCTTGTGGTTCTTGCCAGTTTGGAGGATCACGGGAGGAATTGTCCACCCACATGTTTGGTCTTGGCCATAGTGAAGGTTGTGCTCTGGATCCGGTGGAGTGTCAATCTAGGAAGCAGTTCCTAGAGACAGAAAGCACATAGTTAGCTAGTCTATTGGTGCACTCCAGATTGTGAAGAGCTTTGTTGTGTCTCAATAGCCAAAATTTCTCTTATACCTTTGATTGGAGGAGGTTTTCCAGGGTGATGAGAGTTGTTGCTAAGCACTAGGTGTGGTGTTCGGTGGTTGCTGACTAGGTTATGCATCAGAGTGGCGCAGCGAAAGTGTGGCTAGAATCGGTTGCACCTGGTCAATCCTGTGATTTGCGTGTCTCCAAGGGTGCTCTTGATGTTTTGTGACTCTGGGAGACACTATTTTGGAACCTCTGGGTGGAGATTTTTGTGTCCAGAAGGGATTTCACCTGGGATCTCGATGGTGTTCAAACTCAAGGAGAGCTGAGTCTTTAGTGTTGCCCTAGAGCTAAGTGGGATTAACTGGCATTATAAGGCAGAGATTTCTCCTATAAGTTGTCGATTTTGGGTGGCATTGATATATTTTTGTCTGGATCGTTCTAGTGACGTCTTGATTTTTGTACCCTTGGTGTTTCACCTAGAGAATTTCAGGGGTGAAACTCCTTTAAGGAGGTTAGGCTGTAACGACCTAGTTTTAGAAGTGGTGCTTTGGCCAGATAATTAAGGTGAAATTCAGGTATGTTAAGCATTAGGGGGTTCTAGTACCCAATGTGGGACACGTTCTCAATAGTGTCTAACGCCTCAATTGTATATTTCTGCCATTTTTGGTGTGGTGTGGTCTAGGTGTTGTGCTGGCCCTTGTGAGAGTTGTGAGGGTTTGTCCTGTGCTCTAGTGGCAAATCTCGATTTGCACGAGTCACATGGACGTGGAAGGTTGCTTGGTCTGGTTTCGTGCTTGTGGCTTCCTTTCTTCCCTTCCTTTTTCTCTTTCCTTCCGTTCTTTCTTTCTTTCCTTCTTCTTCCTCCTTCCCCTGGGTCCCACCACTTCCTTTTCTTCTTCTTCTTCTTCTTCTTCTCCCACCTGTGGGAGAGGGAGAGAAAAGGGAGAGGGGAGGTGGGTAAGAGAGAGGGCTACGAGAGAGAGAGGGAGATGGTCGAGAGGAGGAGGATGCAACTGTCGTCGTGCCGCCATCGTCGCGTAGAGGAGGAAAGTAGCTCGTAGTTGGAAGAGGAGCATCGCTGTCCATCTTGCGCCACCGCATCTTTGGTGATGGTACACACCTCGTAGATTTTCTTTTGGTTCCAAATTTGTACCATAGGTGCATGTTAGTGTGCTGGTAATTGTAGTAATTTTATTAGAATTTATTATGCATCTGTGGGCCATTTATGGCTGTATTTATGATTTGGGGTGAATAGTGCCCCCTTCGTGTTTTCTGTTGATTTCTCGAGATCTGCTTGATGGATCTCAGTGTTTCTTGTCTATTTTGGAAGATCTCGTTGAGATATTCATTTTAATATATTGTTTACATGGTTTGGATTGGTGGTTTGCAGGATTGGGCTTTGGATTCCATTTCGGGGTGCCTTGCAGTTGCTTGATTCGGCATACCGAATTATTTTGCTATGCCATTTCTATTGCAGATTGTCCCCTTGACCCCTGGTTCGGTCGACCGAATTCATTCAGTCTATCATTCTGGAAGTCTTGGGTGTTGATAGAATTCCTAGTTCGATCGATCAAACGTTTCTGGTCTGTCGAATCAGGGGTTTTCGGTCGACCGAGTGGTTTTTCAATTTACCAATCTGGTGCCCTGAGCACAGATCCGGTCGACCATACCATTTCGGTCTACCGATCCAAGCCCTGATCCTATATTAAGATGTTTTATGTTTTGATTTATATATACATATATATATATATACACATATATATATATATATATATATATATATATATATATATATATATACACACACACACA
>JAMKQA010029487.1:0-38472 GCA_024699735.1 Posidonia australis
CTCCAATTGAATAGAGAGAACTCCTCCCTCTTCTCTCCAGATCTAGGGTTTCATGTGAGGTTCATCTGTGGGGGAGGGTTTGGATGCTTGGGATGTGAGCATCGTTCGTATTCTGATTTCTCTTCACCACTCGATACAACACATAGGGTATACAGATGAGATTGTTGCACCTACTAGCCAAGCTGATGACTAGGAAACTGCGTTCAATGTTGTGCCTTCTGCAGATAAAGGTGGTGGACTTGTAGTCTGTGTTGTGGATAGTGATGTCAAGGTTGGATTTGCTGAGTTGAATAATGGAAATGATGGTGTTGCCGGTGGCATTGTTGGTGAGGTGGGTTGAACTACAGGAATGGTGGAATTGGCTGACTAAGCCATGAGTGACGCTAACTGTAGTGTTGGAGCAATTGAATTCGTGAGTAAATCTGTAGTTGGTGCTGTCGGGATTGTTAGCTGAACTGAAACTGTTGTGGCATTCGATGGAGATACAAGTGGAATTGCGCACGAAACTGACATTGTTATGTCTGCTTCGGGTCGGTTGCAAAAACTACTGTAGCAATGATAGGGGGTAATGCTAATTGCACTAACCCTAGCCCAATTCTGAACCTCTCTGCTTGTCCATTGTACTTTCTTAGCTTTTGAGTGGTCTTCATCATAATAATCCTTTACACATACTCACTCACCCATATCTATTGAGGTACATTGTTGTCACTATACTTCTACTGCAAATGGCTCTGATTTGGGTCTAGGATACCTACACTAACGAAGTTATTCATATCCTGAGGGATGAATAGATCCTTGGTCCTTCATGAACACTGGAATCCACCATTTTGTGGCTACCACTTGTATCCAAGTCCTTCCAATTCTCATCACTCCTCTACAATGATTGGTTTGACGATTCCTTGGCTGTACTACCCAAGGGATGTCCTTGTCTCATAACCCCACTAGCAACAAAGGTTCTCAACCATTAGGAAGGGATTGCTACGAACTGCCAGATAACTAGCAAACTAGCACACTCGAGATTCAAAATGTAGTCAACTAGTTCAAACTGATTAACATGGTACATAATGTTTGATGGTAAGGGGTCAAAATAGATAGTCTAGAGGGAAACAATGGAAACAACATCAACCCTTTCTTTCTTGAAATTATCCATGATGATGACAATGATATCGTCACCCCAATAGAACTTTATCATGTGGTGAAGGGTTAAATTGATGACTTGATGCTTGTGAAACCAAGGACGCCTAAGTAGGAGATTAAAAGTAGGCTCAAGATCAATGATGTAGAATTCCACATCGAACATAGTAGGACGAACAACAAGAGGAATAATCAAGATTCCTAGAGCATCATGGTGACTGTTGTCAAAAGCCATCATCCCTTTCACGGTTGGTGTAATGTTTTCAGACTTGAATCCGATCTTGCTTGTAGTGCACAAGGGGCAGACATTTATGCCCACTCCATTAGCCACCAATGTGAGGGGAATACGGAAACTTTAGTACTAAACTATGATGAATAGGGGTTTGTTGTTGTGAATCTCTACCAAAAGTAGCTCTTGATTAGAAAAGGAGATAACCTATGGTGTTGCGATCATGCCTACCATGCTCACAGGGGCTATGAGTTCTATTGTTGGGGAGACATGTGTAGCCTAAAATAAGCTCAGATAGTCATCCCTATGCTCTATACATGTACAAATAAGGTCCCAAATAGAGATATCAGCTTTGACCTTCTTCAATTGGGAAGGTATATCTACTTTAGGCTTGCTGGTGGTGGCTATAGTGGTGTTGGTAGCGACCTCCTCAGTAGCAGACTGGGCAGGATAGCTCTCTTACTATGGTGGTAAAGGCAATGAAAGGCTAGGCTTGGGTGCTAGGACTAGAGGCTTGTACACCCTACCTGATTGTGTGATCTCCATGCACATTTCTGTGGCATAATCATATGACACATGATGGGTATCATGGGTTATATTAAGGACAATAGGTGCATGACTTGCTAGTTCCAATGGGGCTACTTATGGGCTTGCCGATGAGGTTGTTGGGTGACCTAGTAAAGGAGTAGACTCTAGTTTAGGCTTGGTTAATAGACAAATTGGAGTGGATGGTTGAGATTGCATGGTGGGTCGTGCAGTTATCCGCCCTAGTTTGGCGGTCAACTGGATCATATTGATCACTAGTTCAAAGCCTACAAGGAAAGATTGATAGAGTTGGGATGGAAAAGGAGCAAAATCATCATGGATAAGATCAGAATGGCCTAGCAGAGACGTGTCAAACCCGGTAGAAAAAAGAGAATGGACACCTAAGGTCCCTACTGCTCTTGCTTGGGCAAGGGATTACTAACAATACTAGGGTGTATTGGTGCTTGTGTTGGTGATGGTGCAGGTGTGGACTCTACCTCCTAGGTGTTAATAATAATGACCTTGCAGTCGATCAGGTCTTAGATATCATTCTGGAGCGTGAAATCGTTATCAGTGGTATGCCCTGCAGATTGATGAAAACTACAATGCAAGTTTGCTTTATACCACACCAAAAGCGTATTTTATGGTGGGCAAACCTTCGAAATCTTTAGGAGTAACATTACCTTGGGTAAGACAACACTCAAAGGCTCGACTAGAGCGGTGAACTTTCAGTCTACACAACAAGGCTGTCTCTGTCCCTAGTACTATCCTTGCCTTACCTATGCGATAGGATACAATGGTTTGATGCTGGTGGTGATTTGTGGTGTGTGTGGTGTCATGGGTGTGGGTGTGTACACTACTTGATTCTGAGTTGGTAGGCTTACCACGTTGGCAGGAGCAATAGGAGATCTAATGTATGCAACGGCATTCTTGGGAGGATCCCTCTTCTTAGAATAGTTGACGTTGAAGCCATTGTTGTTGCTGCTACTTGTGCTGACATTATGGTTGGAGGTGGTGGCCTGCTTGGCAAATTCAGTAAGTGCAAGAAACTACCACTACGTAGCGAGCTCTCCACACAAGCGCTAGCTTGTATCAAAGATGCAAAGGTGGTGACGGGTTGAATGCTCAACAGAGCCTCAGTTGCCGACTACACTCTACTCTATGTAGTGAGCTCTCCACACGAGCACTAGCTTGTATCAAAGATGCAAAGGTGGTGATAGGTTGAATGCTCAAGAGAGCCCTAGTTGTCGGCTATGCTCCACGTATGATCATCTCTATAGACTCCTCATTAGAGGGTCTATTGTGGACTTTTGATGCAAGGGTGCACCAATGTCCGACATATTCCCTAAACGGCTCGTGGGACTTCAGTCTAGTTGCTGCAAGGTCCTTGTGCTTCGAGACTAGAACTAGGTTGAAGGAGTATTGTTCTACGAATGCTTAGCTGAGGTCATTCCAAGTCCTAATCGTGGCCATGTCAAGAAAAGTGAACCACTTCAACACAAGGCTAGTGAGACTCTTTTGGAACAGGCAGATAAGTAGCCTCTCGTTAGCATGAAGTAGTGTGAGGACTCCATAATACGCCCTTAGGTGGGAAATATGGAAGCCTTTACTATTGTACTTTTCAAAGTCCAGAAAAGAGAAGTTTGGTGGGAGAGTTGCTTTTGGGAAGTAGTAGAGGTCCTAGAACTGGTAAGACTGACGGTCCCTACACTGCACTTGTTGAAGTGCTCTTTCCAAATCACTCATCTTGGTAAGGAGAGCATCTAAGGTCGTTGCTATTAAGGATGGTACAACTGGGGTAGGTCCTACGTACGCCGTGTGGGTCGCATTGAGGTGCTCCTTCAATTTCACCGTCACACCACCTGGTGTCATGGCTTGATGGCCGGCGTACCTGTGCATAGGTGCTGAGTGTTGTGGTTTGATGCATGGAGGTGCCTATATCAAATGCAAGGGGGATGGATACATGGCATGCTATGCTATGTACGGTGTAGAGTGTGGGAGCAGCAGCAACTGTGCTGGGATAGATCTAGGCAGTTGACTCAGTAGGTGCTACACTCTTGCCAAACCGAGAGGTTGGCCACCAGATGTTGGAGAAATATGTTGTGCAATGTGTGGTGAAGGTGCAAAAGGTAGAGTTGACACACCCATCATTGGGGCAACAAGAAGCTGTGGTGGTGCAGTGGGGGTAGTCTGGAGCACTAGAGTAGGGTGTAGCGGAGCCTTAGGAATAGAGGGAATTGAAACCAAAGCAGGACCAAGAGTGAGAACCATGCCCTATAGCTTCTAGGTAAGGGCCAAGGAGATGCTGGGCCTGCATGGTCGGAGACCCATTAGTAGTAGTACCAAGGGTTGGGAGTAAAAGTGGGACATATCCAAGAGAGAGTTGAAATGAAGATTATTTGGAAGAGAGAAAACCTATCAAAGAGGCGATTGCAACAGGCTGGGTATCAAAAGTGATAGAGCCCTAGAGAGGGTAGGACAAAGGCAGTGTCTTTTGAGCCCTAGTGATAGTCAGCGTGACAGACTTGGTGACTAGCTCCAAATTGGTCAAGGTCTACCAATGTCCTGAAACAAGAGGGTGAGAGGTCCCATGCACCTGGAAACTATTGTCAAGGGCAAGGAGGAGGCAACTAAAGTAAAAACATGGGAAGGAGGAACCAAAACAACAATCCCCTCTAAAGCAGCAGAAGAATGAGGCTCGCTAACACATTGGGCCATAGCTAACCATGAACGAGTGCAAATGGGATTGTGGCAATAAACAAGGGGACAAATTCTAGCTCAGGAAATATGGCTGAGATAACAGCTGCTAAGGGAAGTCAGAGAATGAGACGCTCGAGCTCCAACTAAGGAACTCGCTCATCAACCTATCATAGACAAAAGACAACAAGCTATTATCAGAACCAGAAAGAAAAGAAACACAATGCAATGTTTATTATAGTGGCATGAATGGCACACATGCATATAAATTCTTCTAATATGCGCTCTCTTGTTGTCTATGTGTGTCTTAGTAGGTTGTCTACTCTAGATTCTCTCGTGGGTATATGGGTCTCTGACTCAAGGTATAAAGTAAGGTCCCTGCCATAAATCCTGGCCAAAGCACAGGCAGTGAACTGATGGTGCGTTAGGAGCCTTAACCCTTGCCAAAGTAGTAGGTTGTACCATTTACTAACACTGACACAATCCCAAATAAGGGGAGACATACTGACATTCCATCCTACGCCAATAGCAATTGAATGAACAACTGAGACTGTCCTTCACAAACTATAGGTGGACTCAGAAGAAGCGAAGATGCATGCTACTATATGAATCATTCATGCAAATATGCTTGGTGCTTTTTACTTGCATTTTATTAAGCCATGGGAGAAAAATGCATGTAGGTCTCTATTTGTGCCTAGATATTATTTTTACTTGCGATTTTTAGATTAGCCAAGAAGGGAGGCAAACATTTCTCTAATTCTCCTAATTAATACAGAGAAAGGGAAAGAAGCAACAAATCATAGCAAATCATACATCATTCATCATCCAAAAGGCATGCTCATGGTATGTGCTAGTGTTGTGTGATCATAATAGTGAAAAGAGAAGCAAGCATCACTTCAAAAGGCATTAAGCATATCATGTGCAAGTGTGGTGACATAGCATATTTGTGTAAAGGAAAAGAAATACCAAACAAAAGGCATGAGACAATATTAAGCAAATGCAAGTACAAGTAAATAAACAGGCAAGGGAAAGCCAGGCAAGCCAATAAAAGGCAAAATAAAAGCCAGAGATTATATCCCCAGTAGAGTCGCCTGTTCGTATGACCATGTTGCCGATTGGGGGACTTTC
This sequence comes from Posidonia australis, assembly GCA_024699735.1. NCBI lineage: Eukaryota > Viridiplantae > Streptophyta > Magnoliopsida > Alismatales > Posidoniaceae > Posidonia > Posidonia australis. Next base: position 5,714 of record JAMKQA010029487.1, read on the forward strand.
TTGCATGGGAGTGCATGAAAATCGATAAGGTTATGATGAAGATGGCGAATCCGAGGTAGAACACTCAACTCAAAGACACAAAAAGTAATTGAAAATAAGGATAAGGAAATGGAATTGTCACCTAGCCTATTAAATATGGGAGACGTGGAAAATCATGCAAGAAAACATGAGTTCCTATGACCATGCCAACGATTGGGGGACTTTCATGCATGGGAGTGCATGAAAACTGATAAGGTCACGACGAAGATGGTGAATCTGAGGAAGGACACTCAACTCGAAGACACCAAAAGCAAAAGAAAATAAGTATAAGGAAATAGAGTCACCACCTAGTCTATCAAATATGGGAGACGAGGAAAATCTTGCAAGAAAACAAGATTAAACAATGTGAAATAAGATGCAAGTGCTCCAAGCCGAATGGATGTAACACATGGGTTATGGTGGGATAAAGAAAGGGAAAGAATTCTTGTTACACATGGGAAAGGTGTTAGGCACCCCTATACGCTTGATGAGTTAATCTTTCTTGACTTAATCACTCACATGCCTGACTATGTACGCATTTGAATGCCATTGGATGTATGCTTAGAAGAAAGTGATGATGCATGGTAAAACCTGATCAAAGGTGTGTAAAAGTAGCAAGAGATTTGAGATGAAGTAAGATTAAACACATAAAAACCAAGGAATAAGCGACATGGGGGCAAGAACTTAGTCAATCCTTGCATTGGATTTGGCAAAACGCAAGGCCAACACGTGAGACCAAGATGCGAGGCCATTACACATGCCAAACATTATTCCACGCTATAAACTTTCATTGCCACCCCATAAGAATTAAAGTCAAACATCCGCGCACCAAGTATATGGAAAACACGATAGGATGCTAATGAAGGCAGGTATGCATTGAAACAAGATTTAAAACACACAGTTCTCTCTCCTCACCTCCCAACTGTTCTGTCGATCGAATGGGTCTCTTCCAGCCATGTTTGAGGTCAAGGAGTGTGTTCAATATTTTAGGGGGTTTGGGAAGATAGAGAGAGATGAAGTTGGATGATCGGAAATACAGACATGCACATGAGAATGTAATGAACCTTCCCATGTCCTCATAGGCTACATCGCGAGTCCTCTGGGTTCGATTGACCATAGGAGTGGGTTGTGAACTCAAGTTGGACTTTGTGATGCTAAAGAGGATATGGGAGGAGGAAGTGGGGCATTGGGATGGTCTAGACCACGTGCGTAGCGGCCATCGACCTTACACAGGCATTTGACGTCTATCGGCGGCATGCTATGCAGTATGCAAATGCAACAACGACAAAAGCCGAATGCAAATGAAAGGAAATGATCCAAGGCCATAGAGGAGGCTATACAAGTGGGAGGAAGAGTCCCGTATCTGTGTCGTGGCCTAGAGGTGTGCTTCCCGGTGTGACAGTCTACTGCTCCTTGGAAGACGGCTCTACACCGATAGTCAAAGGTGGAAGGTGGTTGGGGTCAATTGACGAGCTAGGACTTCACATCTCTACACTCACAGGGGTCTGATGAAGGACGTGATGCTTCTCTTGGGTGATGGTTGCTCACAGTTGTGTTGGGTTTAAGGTGATAGGTTGGTTGGTCATTGGGACGGTGGTGAAGGCTGGGAGATGGGCAAGCAGGAGAGACAAGAGAGTGTAGCCAAAGCAGAAGAGAGACTAGAGAGTGTGAGAAGCTAGAGAGAGCTCTCATCAGAGGTGTTGGGTTGTTATATAGAAAGATGGATTGAACAGGAGCCGTAGATGCCCAACTGTTCCCACAAGTGTGGATGAGATTTAATTAAAAGGATACAATGGTCTTTTAAAATGTCATGGAGGGTATCATGGTCCTGAAGTAAAGTAGTTCATGCCTCGATCCATGCGAGCAAATGGGAGACGAGAATCAAGTGTTTCCTTCGTGAAAGGACAACTTAAACCCTCAAATGCAACCACTAACTTAGGGCATACGTGTAAGTCATACGTGATACCAACACAAGGGTGCTACATGTAGCTGACCTAATGTAGATCCCCATTGCATGAATACTGGCCTATACCACCAAACATTGGACCAATAAGTGGGCCTAGTCTAGTTGCTGATTGAGGCTTTGGTTTAGGGTTTGAAAATGTGGGTTGGATAGGCTAGGAGTGGGCCTATCCAAGAAAAATAAATATATTTTAAACTTATGAAGATTATTGAAATATATATAGTTTGATATGAAAGGAAACAATATTAATAAAGCAGAAATTTATATTAACAAAATCTTTATACACAAAGAAATGAGCAAGATCAAACTTACAGGGCTTTCTTGCGAAAACTCAACACACACTCAAATATTACAAGGACTCTCTACTTCTTTACTACACTACTCAAATGATTGTTGATGCCTCATTCTCTTGCATAACTCCTCCTTATATAGGGAATGCGGCGCCTGCCTAGATCTCAGGATTTTCTTAGTGCACCATTCTTTTTCTTCTTTATGATGAGTGTGCCATGTGGTTTTCTTTAGCTTTCCATAAGTGCTTTCCTTTTGTGAGTGCGCTTGTTTGTCGTCTTCATACACTTTTCTTTCAAGTGCCTTTACATGCGTTATTCTATGGTTTAGCTTTTTTTGAGTGCGCCACTATGCTATTCTTTTAAATTTTGTTTTCTTGAGTGTGCCACTATCTTTTGCTGGATGGCTTGTTAGTACTCCTTTTCTTTAGATGCTATTTTTTGGACTCTTAAATTAGAAAAAAATTCATGAGATAAGAAGTCAAGGAGATGATTTTGATTTCCATTAATAAATTCTATTTCAAAATCAAATATTGAAAGGATTGTTTGCCATCTGGCGAAGATTTGTTTTGCTGCCAGGTTTTTGACATCGTTTTGAAGGACATACTTTACTAATTTATAATCTATCTTTAAGAGGATTTTGGTTCAACAAATCCTCCTAGAACTTAGTAATTGTTAAAATAATTGTAAGGATTTCTATTTTAATAGTGGAATAATTTTTCTAGGTTCATATGTAATTAAGGTTTCGAGATCCACTTAGTAATTCTCTTTTTGAAGAAAAATAAATACACTTTAAACTTACGAAGATTATTGAAATCTCTATAGTCTGATATGAAAAGAAACATTATTAATGAAGTAGAAATTTATATTAACAGAATCTTTATACACGGAGAAAAGAGCAAGATCAAACTTACATGACTTTCTTGCACAAACTCTACACATGCTCATATTTTACACACTCAAATATTACAAGGACTCTCTACTTCTTTACTAGACTACACAAGCTGATGGCTATCGATGCCTCGTTCTCTTACATAACTCCTCCTTACATAAGGAATACGACGCTTGCCTCGATCTCAGGATTTTCTTAGTGCGCCATTTTTTTCTTCTTTATGATGAGTGTGCCATGTGGTATTCTTTAGCATTCCATAAGTACTTTCCTTTTGTGAGTGCACCTGTTTGTCGTCTTCATGCACTTTTCCTTCAAGTGCCTTCACATGCGTTATTCTATGGTTTAGCTTTTTTGTGTGCGCCACTATGCCATTCTTTTAACTTTTGTTTTCTTGAGTGTGCCACATGCTCATGTGAATGTCTTTACATGAGTGTACTAATTTGAGTGCCTTTTCTTTTGCATGATGTATTTTTCTTGCTTTTGTTTTGCACCATTGCCTTTTTAGAATTTGGCGAGATACGACGTCGTTCAATGGTTAAGATCCATGTTATGCATGGCTTCATCATCGAACGGAAAATCATCAATTCGATAACAGTCATTTTCATTCATGGACAGACTAGTGAGATGAGATGTTGAAGATGACGTTGAGCCATGTTCAGTTTTGGCCGAAGACATGATCTTGTAGAGTTCTTCAAACACCATCAGTTTTAACTGTGGCATTGTAGCTTGTGGATGGCTTGCGTGAAAATTCTTTGTAAATTCCTAGCTTAATTGAGCAAATCTCTATGATTGAGCGGTCATAATTTGGGATAGATTTACCACCTTTTGGGATGGTCCTTTTTTGAGTGATACTAAATTTATCCTACTATTTTACAGATATACATCGGTCAAGATAAATTTTAGGAAATGGATGGGTGATTTTACTCCAATCCCATTTCATAATACATGGAATTCCGAATTTTTCAAATAATTGCAAAAGGTCAGCTTCAATTTGAACTAACTTGCTAATTTGTTTGGGCAGGATTTGTTTAAATTGCCCATATTTTTCCCAAAAAGTTAGAAGAAACCAATATGGTTTTTGAAATTGTTTGCTAAACTGAATAAACCAGGAAAGCCTCATCAGTTTATTTTGAATAAGAAGGTCCTTTTCCAACCTATATATATCTATGTATATATATATATATCTATGTAAATATATATATATATATATATATATATATGTATATATATAGATATGTGTATATATATATATATATATAGATATATATATATATATATATATATATATATATGTGTATATATATATTTGTATATGTGTATATCCATATATATGTGTATATATGTGTGTGTGTGTGTTTATATATATATATATATATATACACTTATACATACTGTAATGCCCCACATTTTCCATAATAATTTAAAACAATTTAAACTACTGGATAATTAAAGCAAAACAAAAAATATCTAACTACCAGGAACTTGTGTGTGCTAGGAGACTGCAGACTATATGCACTACACTAAACCTCTACTTGCCTACACCTGCAAACCAAAAACACCAGGAAAACGCATGAGTGAGAAAAGTCACCTATTATGCACCCTAAAGAAAGACAGCAGGAAACAAAACCTTAATTAATTTTCTTTTAAATTCATTTTGCAAACCAATTTCACAGAACCTCACAAACCCGGCCCACACCAGCCAAAACCACAACTGGGGATTTACTAGCCCAAAACCACAAGCAATGGCCCTCAACGGCCAAAACCACAAATAGTGAGTCAAGAAGCTTGGTGCCAGGCAACCAAACTCTGGCCACACATAGTCCACGGAGGAGCGACCACAGCATTCTATACTGCCACGGTGACGGCCACCCTGTGTAGGAGCGTTCACCATCTCACGATTCTCCTTCTCTGGAGAACCCTTAAGAGATAACCCCTCCTTGGGAAGGCCGTCATGTCTCTTAGGACGCTACCAGCTACGGGGCACGTGTCCCACCAGCATTGGCCACCATAGGGTACGCCTCCTCATGGCATCCTCAAGACACGGTGCTCAGGAGGGAGTGTCATACCTCCACACCCGACGACACCCGAGCCTCTGTGCTCTTAGCGACAGTTGGAGTACTATACATCCCCGTCATGCCACAAGACACCTCAACCCGCGGACCACAACCCTAGCCTAGAGACGACATTCAAGGAGTGTCATACCTCTAAAACCTGACGTCCCTCAGCCTCAGGTATCTCAGTCCCCGACCTCGACCAGGGAGTCGTGCTCGACCACCCAAGAATGTCGTCGCATTGCCTGGTCCAGACGACACGGTCCCACATTGTCTCGGCCCACACATAGAAAACTAGGAAAATCATTTTCCAAATCTGCCAACTCATCACTTTGAAATCATTTTCGAAACTATTTTCATATCTTTGAAAACTCTTCCAAAACCTCGACAAAACGGTGCATCGAGTGTCCCAAGGGACCACCACTAATGGCATGTAATCCCACTTCAAGGTGACAAAACCAACCAATCCTGAAAGCCCCTGGATATCAGATTTTATAAACATATTTGGGCCCAGATTCGACATATCGAAAACAGGTTTGGTATGCCAAAATCCCTAGTTCGGTAGACCGATTTGGGTTGGTCGACTGAATCGAGTCAATGGTCAACACTCAGGTCAAAATAGGTATACCGAAAATGATTCAGTCGACTGAAATCTCCTAATTCAGGTGACCATCGAAAAACGGACAACCAAATTTTGACAAGAGGACCTAATCTGCAATGAAACGGCATACCGAAATGGTTCGGTATGCTGAATTTTGCGAAAAATAGAAAATGACCCAAACCATACTATTCAAAATTACCCAAAGTGGGAGCTCCAATCGGACACCCAAACAACCACCAAAAATCTTACATAAAACATCAGATGTAGACCCTCGAGTCTACTCCAAAACCCAACAACCAAAACCAAAATTTATTCATTATGCATCAAGATATAAAATCGCAAAGGCATAAGGGTCAAAACGACCCAAAACGCAACCACCGACATAAATGTCCATAAATCCATCATAAATTCTCATAATATCTTAATAAATTCTAGGAATGTAAATTTACTTAAGTTTCATGCAATCCTATCAATTTCTACCAATTTCATGCTCTCTATTACTAGGGTCGGAGATGCGTACTTGTAAGGCACATTCCGGTGATCCTCCGATCTACTCCGGCGACTACGACCCTCGCCGAGGCTCACACGACCACAGAGGCACACCACCCGAGCTCCACACACCGCCACGAGCCACTACATGCCTTTGTCAACCCACTAGCACACCGTACAGAGGAAGGGGAACGCAGGGAGGAGAGAAACAAGAGAGGGAGAGGGAGAAACGGGAATGAGGTGGAGTGAGTGGAGGGAGAGGACGAGTGGAGGCGAAGGAAAGGAAGGAAGGCATGCTCGGGACGGAGTGGAAAATGCGTGGAAAAGAAGAGGAGGTGCAGAGGAAGAGTCGTCAGTCACACATATAAATATGCGCCCCATGGTGATAGTTGCATGCTTGCATGCATAGTGCAACCAACAGCCTCACGCACGAGCTAACAACTGCACCGAACCCTCCCACAAACCAGCCCACAATGTGGGTCCCACACGTACCCCACACGCGCTCCCACACAAGCATAGTGCCATAATGCACAGTGCCAACAACATACAGGGACATGCAAACAGAAGCTGGCCCACGAGGCCCAAGCCTAAAAACACAAATCTACACAACGGGCCTTGGAACAGTAACACCCGTCTAAAAATAAATTTCATAAAAATGTAAATAATTACAAAATGAATTTTACAGGTGTTACATCCTAACCCCCTTCAAAGAAGATTTCATTCTTGAAATCACTAGGGAAAAAGATACAAGTACTGCGTTAGGATGGCTTCCTCACATTCCAACATGGCCTTCTCAACTCCATGATGCCGCCACTGCACTAAACCCAGCAGAATCATCTTGTTTCGTAGCACCATCTCCTTGCGGTCAACAATCTTGACAGCATCCTCCACAAAGGATAGATCTTCCTAGAGCCCTTCTGGCTGAATTGGAATCACATGAGACGTGTCAGCCAGACACATCCTCAGCATGGAGACATAGAACATGTCGTGCACAGATGACATCTCTAGTGGTAGGTTGAACCGATAAGCAACCTCACCGATCCATTGGGTAATCTAGTACGGGCCAATATAGCGAGGACTCAGCCTACCATGCTTCTCGAACCTCATGACAACCATTGTCGGTGACACCTTCAGAAACACATAGTCTCCTACCAGAAACTCCAGCAGTCTCCATGTAACACCCCGATCCCAGGCACACTACCAAATAACAGTATCAAAAGCATAATTACACTAATTACAGAAACATTAAATAACTGTAACTAAGGCTCACCTTCAGGATCTCAATGTGCGGCTAGAAGCTTCGACTCTTGCATCGGAACTCGACTGCACCAAACTGCACTTGAAAACAAACAAGCACGCGTGAGTGACATCTAAGTCACCTATTACGCGCCCTAAACACACAAACCAAAAAATCTCGGCAAAACCATTAAAACTCTGCTTTTGATTTCAAAGTCGGTTTTCTTTTGGAAATCCTCTTTTTCTTTTTATTTGAAACGTCATTCACTTTTATTCTGTTAGAAATCACTTGGGATCTTGAGCCCAAGTCTAAACTCTTTTACAAAACCAATCTTTCTTTCCATTTCAAACATTTGGAAATTTATTCCAAAACCACATTCTCTTTCAGAAACACACATTTTTCATTTCCTTTTAAAAACCATTGGAAATCATTTTCCAAAACATGCCTTTTTCAATACTTGGGATTTCTTCCCAAAATCACACTTTCAAATTCACATTTCTGACTAGATCTAGCCTAAAACACAATGCCTCTCAGGCTCAAAACCAAATCATAAATACTGGCTGGTAACTTGTTAAAACATCATCATTATTCCATTTCAGGATTTTAGGACTATTTGATAAGTCCAATCCTAGACAAGCTACATTTCTTTCACATTTCTCAAATCACATTCTTTCTTATTCATTTCCACTTTTCTTTGTTGTTGTTGCCTTGATCAGAGGTAACCAGACTAACAAGCAGTAGGCGAGGACATCCTTTCCCCTACCTTCCTGCACTGCCACCGTGAAATTCCCCAAGCGGGATGCCACTGCCCCAGCCAATTGGCCTCAATTTCTTTTTCATGATGCACGGGGATACGTCTTTGTTTGACGCCCCATTGGTGACCCGAACAACTAGGTTCAATGACCCAGACTCAGCCTACACCCTCACAAGCTCGGTGACCCAAACAACTAGGTACCATGACCCAGGCTCAGCCTACACCGTCTCAAGCTCAGAAACCACAGTCATGTCTGGCAACTGGTTTCATTGGAGCCTCTTACTCCTACCACGTTGTCGACACCAACCCCCGTGGTTCCTTAACACATTATTAGTGTTTCATTTCAAAACTCTTTAAACTTTTCTTTTCAAAACCATTTTCCATTTCATTCTTTTACATTGCAGGATTCTGTCTCCTTGCAACACTTGACCCTCCACTAGGGTCCCAACTCAAGTCATGAAAGCCATGCTTAAAATCATAAATTGGTTCTCATGCCCAAAAACCACGCATAATCAGCCATTTTGTTCATTTATAGGGTCTAAAACCCAAAACCACACACAATCATCCTTTTTATTCATTTATGGGATCAAAATCCAAAATCACGCCCAAATTTATTTATTTGGGTTCCACATTCCTCCATGTCACTACATGGGGAAAACATCACTTACATATGCTCAACATACCTTTTAAAACCATTTATCATTCATTTAAATTCATGTCTACACATATCAAGGCTAGGGCTTAAACGACATATTGAATTTCAAGTTCGGTATACCGAAATCTCATGATTTGGTGTACTGAACTTCTTCGGTACACCGAAACCCCCTGGTTTAGTCGACCGAGAGATTTTGGTCTACCAAAAACAGCGATCCTGGCTTAATCTATTAGGATTTCGGCACACCGAATAAATTCGGCATACCGAATTCCTCACAAATAGGGCACACCCCTACTTCGAGCGGTAAAAATTGCCCAAGGTGGGAGCCTCGATCAGACCTCCCAAACACAAACCACAAATCACAATAAAATCATGGGGTGTAGACCCTTGAGTCTACTTCAAAACCCCTCAAACCATTCCTCAATCCATTAACTATGTGATTCATACGAAAATCAGAAAGGGGATGAGCTCAGTGAAACCTACTATAGCTTACACCCCCAAATCACATTTAATTCCACATATTTTCATCCTAACCACATGATATCTATATTTTCATGCAATACAACTCATTCTCATCTTTTTCCTTATTTTTTTACAAGTTTACATGCATTTTTCGCCATTTACATGCCATTTACTCATTACCCAAACAAAAGTGAAACGAGGAAGGAATAGGGGTCTCGTACCTCTGATGCCGCCCCAGCCATCCTTCCTACACTCCAGTGAGCCTCCTCAAGCCCCAGCGAAGCCTCCCACGCCGGCGGATCACATGAGCAGCTCCTCCTCAGTCACACACTACCTACTCTCTCACCTCCTCCTTTCCTTTCTTGCCACTCTCTTCCTCTACCCACTCCTGCCTCCCTTTCTTTATCTCTACCACCTCCTGCATGGCGCCAGCCATCCATCCCGTCAAAGGAGATGGGGAGGCATGGGCCTCTGTCACTGGTGGCACGGGTGTGGAAGAAGAGGAAGATGAAGATGAGGAAGGGGTGGAAAGGCATGGCTCGTGAGAGAGAGAGAAAAAGAAAGGAGAAAAAGAAGGAAGGAAAAGAAGGAAAAGACGGACACGTAAACCGAGGTGACTGTGCATCCTCAAATCGGACTCCATATTGGTCCCAAATCACAAGTAGGTGCACAGAAGCCAAACACAAGCTCACACATCCAAGAAATAACAGATTATCCATTAATAAACCATTTATATAATAGTGCAATTAATTACATGGTTTATAAATGAAAATGGATAATCAGGCCCAGATGTCACACTCCGCCTCTTGTCGGTAAACCCCTTCTGCTGACTCTGTGCAGCCAACAGCCTGCTACAGATCAAATCCACCTTGTCCGCATATAGCTGCACAAGCTTAGGACCAATCAAATGATGCTCGCCCACCTCGCTCCAACAAACTGGCGATTTGCATGGCCTACCGTACAAGGCTTCGTACAGCGCCATCCCGATGCTCGAGTGATAACTATTATTGTTGGTGAACTCAATCAGCGACAAATGGTCCTCCCAACTCCCTTGAAAGTCTAAGGCACATGCTCTAAGCATATCCTCCAACGTCTGGATAGTCCTCTCTATCTAACCATCCGATTGAGGATGAAATGCTATACTATAGTTGAGCATGGTGCCAAAGGCATTTTGCAGAGTTCTCTAGAACTTTGAGATGAACCTCATGTCTCTGTCCAACACGATGGACACCAGAACACCATGCAGCCTTACCACCTTAGATACATACAACTCTGCTAGGTGGCGCATCGGAAGCTTCACTCGAATGGCCAAGAAGTGAGCAGACTTGGTTACTCGATCCATGATCACCCACACGGTGTCGTTCTTCCTCTTAGTCCATGGCAAACCAGTCACAAAGTCCATCGAGATGTGCTCCCACTTCCACATAGGAATATCCAACAACTACAAGGTCCCTCCAGGTCTCTGGTGCCTTGCCTTGACCAACTGATAGGTGGTACACCTTGCCACATGGTCAACAACATCTCTCTTCATGCTAGGCCACCAAAAATTCCACTTCAAGTCTCGATACAACTTCGTACTCCTAGGGTGAATAGTGTACCTAGACCAATGCGATTCATCCAACAATCTTTGCCTGGCCTCCTCATGCTAAGGCACATACATACGTATATGATACCTCAGCTCTGTGTATGCCTCAATAGAGAAATGAGGCTCTCCACCGACCTCCAGCTTCTCAAATACAGCCCGAACAAATGGATCCAGCTATTGATAGGCGACAATAAACTCTAACAGCTTAGGGCGAATAGACAAGTTGGCGACCCAGGCACCAACCGTTCCTCAAGCTTGCCGTTGCGGCTTGCAGCTCACCAGATCCTCCAACATGGTCCACTCCTAGACCATCAGGCTCGCCATCACGTGCGTACGCCGACGCAAGGCATTGGTGACCACGTTGGCCTTGTCGGGACGGTAGGAAAGGCTGAAATCATAGTCCTTCAGATACTTCACCCAACGACACTACCTCAGGTTGAGGTCTCTCTACGTGAAGATCTACTTCAAGCTTTAATGATTGGTGAAGACCTAAAACTGCTCCCCATAGAGATAGTGTTGCCAGAGGACAGTGAACACTACGACAATCATCTCCAAATCGTGGGTCAAGTAGTTCTTCTCATGATCCTTCAGCTGGCGCAAACCATACGCGATAACATTGCTGTACTGCATCAAAACGCACCCTAACCCAACACCACTGGCATCACTATACATAGTGAAGCCGCCACTTCCAGAAGGCAGAGTCAACATAAGGGTGGAAACCAGACAAGACTTCAGTTCTTGGAAACTCACCTCACAATTCTGGTCCCAACAAAATGGAACACCTTTCCTGGTCAACTCTGTCAAAGGCACGGCTATGGAGGAGAAATCCCTGATAAACCTCCTATAATAGCCCATCAGACCCAAGAAACTCCTGATCTCCGTCATAGTCCTGGGTCGCTCCCAACTAGTCACCGCCTCAACCTTGACAGGATCCACTCTGATGCCTTCTCTAGAGATCAAATGGCCAAGGAACATGACTTCACTCATCTAGAACTCACACTTGGAGAATTTGGCGTACAGCTGATGATGCCTCAGAGTATCCAAAACTGCCCTCAAGTGTAAGGCATGAGTCTCAGCATCCGAGTAGACCAACACGTCATCAACAAAAACCACAACGAACTGGACCAGAAAAGGGCTGAATATCCTGTTCATCAGATCCATAACCGCAGCCAATGCATTGGTCAAGCCAAAAGGCATGACCATGAACTCGTAATGCTTGTACCGTGTCTGGAAAGCAATCTTCTAAATATCTGAGTCCCATATCCTCAACTAGTGATACCCAAACCTCAGATCAATCTTCGAGAATACGGATGCAAACTACAACTGGTCGAACAGGTCATCCATGCAGGGCAAGGGATACTTGTTATTCACCGTGATCTGGTTCAACATCCGATAGTCTATACACAGTCAGAGCGAACCATCCTTCTTGTGGACGAACAAGACAGGCGCTCCCTATGGAGACACACTTGGCCTGATAAACCCCTTGTCCAGCAACTGAGTCTTGAGCTCTCGCAACTCCCTAGTGCCATGTGATAAGGAAGCTTCGATACAGCACCATAACCGAGGATCAAATTGATCGAGAACTCTACTTCCTTGTGATGTGGCATACTAGGCTAATCGTCAAGGAAAATGTCGAGATATTCACACACCACAGAGATGTTGTGAACAGCCAACTCAAGAGAAGTGGAGATAACTATACTAGCTAGATACCCCACGCAACCCCTAACCAAACTTATCAGCCTTCATAATTGAGATGACAAGCTTAGGCTCACTCTGACACCCACCTTGCACAAAGAAAGACCCATCCTTAGGAGACCCAAAATAAAATCTCCTCCAAGCATAGTCGGTCAAAGTGGACTACTGCACCAACCAACCCATGCCAAGTATCTCATCGTAGTCCTGCATGTCCATCATGATCAAGCTAACGTCGAACTCTCTACCATTCAGCATCAAGTCGACAGACCGCAGATACCTCCATGCCAAACTTTGCTCCCCCAGCAACATCACCACGCTGAGATGAAAGGCCAGTCTAGATGGTCTCTCTCCCAACTCCACCGCAAAAGACTTAGAGATGAAGGAGAAAGAATTCCCTAAGTGAAACAACACTTTGGCCATCCGACCAACCACAATAAAAGAACCTGATGGCCAAAAAAACAGCACCACACATCCATACAATCAGGCAGATGTCTAGATTACAAGGAGATTACAACAAATCTAAGAGGGTTAAAGAATCAACTAATCATCCTTACCCTCAACAACATCTCCTGATGACCCCATGCTTGGAGCTGCAATGGTGAACACCCGTCCCCTAGTCGGCTATTGTGGCGCGCTTCCTACCTTCTTAGGCGATTCCGGACAAGATTTCAAAATGTGTCCCACCTTCCCACAATTATAGCACACTACTAGAGCTGAGGTCCACCTAGGTTGGGGACAATATGCAGCGATGTGGCCCACCTGACCACAATTGAAGCACTTGTTCTCACTTAGAGCACTGGACCCTATTTGACTGAGGCCAACTCCGCTATTCCTAGCAAAACTCTATCGGCCTGCAAAGGAAACACTAGACCTCACCATCTGCTTCTTCTCAGGGCTAACTAAACTATTAGCACTTGGAGGACCGAAGAAAGAGAACTGGGAGGTAAAAGAAGACTTACCCTTTCCTTTGGGACGACTCACCAGAAACTTCTGATGCTCGACCTTGAAGCGATAAGCCATCCGAACCATGTCCTCCATAGTCTGGCACCAACAGCCCATCACCTTCACCCATAGCCTTGGGTTCATGCCATTCAGAAACCTCTGCGCCCGCTCTTCCTCAAACTCATTGGTAGGAGCAAAATGTTCCTGCCAGGCAAACTCAGTCTCATACTTGAGCACTAAGATCGTGCCTTGCTCCAAACTCCTAAAATCTTGGTGAAGTTGCTCCTTCACATGAGCAGGAAAATACTTGTCATAGAAGGCTGCCATGAAATCCTTCCACTGGATGCTAAAAGTGACTGAGTCCTGTAACTTCAGCTACCTCACAGGCTTCCACAACCTATCTACCTCACTATCCAGCAGATAAGTCACCAACCATACCCAATGCTCCTTTAGGCATGCCATGCTCTCTAACATCTTCACCACCTTCTCCAACTAGGCCTCACTCTTCTCAGCACTGACCTTGCCCATGAAGGACGACAAATGAAGCTTCGTGAACTGGTTTAGCCACGGGTCACCTGATGGCTCACTAGCACCACTCTTGCTGAACACGTGAGAGATCCCATGTGCCAAACTCCTCAGTTCCGCACGAACTGCCTTCCATCCGCCTACATCCTCTTGGGGCTCGGTCTCCTCGACAGGGGCCTTGTCCTTATGACTATGAGGAGGCATCCTGCGGGAGAAAGCTAAAGTACCTACACCACAGACAAAACAACAATCAGAAAACCACGAAGAGATCAGGTGCAGACTCTACCATGCATGCAAAACCTATGGAGTCTCTAGACCGGGCACCCTAGGTGTAGTGCAAACTAGTGAACCTAAAGCTCTGATACCAGACAGTAACGCCTCACATTTTCCACAATAATTTAAAACAATTTAAACTATGGGAAAATTAAAGCTAAACAAAAAATATCTAACGACCAAGAACCTATGTGTGCGGCTAGGAGACTCCAAACTATATGCACTACGCTAAACCTCTACATGCCTACACCTGCAAACCAAAAACACGAGGAAAAGGCATGAGCGACAAAAGTCACCTAGTACGCATCCCAAAGAAAAACAGTGGGAAACAAAACCTTAATTGATTTTATTTTAAATTCATTTCGCAAACCATTTCATAAAAGGCCCACACCTGTCAAAACCACAACCAGGGCTCTACTATCCCAAAACCACAAGCAAAGGCCCTCAATAGCTAAAATCACACATAGTGAGTCAGGAAGTCTGGCACTAGGCAACCAAACTCTAGCTACACGTAGTCCGTCGACGAGCAACCATTGCATTCTACACTGCCATGGTGATGGCCACCTTGTGTAGGAGTGTTCACCATCCCGCGATTCTACCTCTTTAGAGAACCCTCAAGGAGCCAACCCCTCCCTGGTAAGGATGTCCTGTCTCTTAGGACGCTACCAGCTACAGGGCATGTGTTCCACGAACACTGGCCACCATAGGGTACACCTCTCACAGCGTCCTCCACACACGGTGCTTAGGAGGGAGTGTCATACCTCCACACCCGACGACACTTGAGCCTCAGTGCTCACAGAAATAGTAGAAGTATAATACCTCCCCATCATGCCAAAAGACACCTCAACCTGTGGACCACAACCCTAGCCTCTAGTTGACAGTCAAGGAGTCTCATACCTCCAGAACCCGATGTCCCTCAACCTCAGGTATCTCGTCCCCTAACCTCGACCAAGGAGTCACACCCGACAACTTGAGAATGACTTCACATTCCCTAATCCAAACGACAAGGTCCCACACTATCTTGGCCTACACATAGAAAACAAGGAAAACCAATTTCCAAATCTGCCAACTCATCTCTTTGAAATCATTTTCAAAACTATTTTCATATCTTTGAAAGCTCTTCCAAAACCTCAGTAAAATGGCTCATCAGGTAGTTAGATATTTTTGAAATTATAGTTTTGTTTTCCGTGGTTTTTCTTGGGGTGCGTACTGAGTGACTTTTGTCACTCATGTGTTTTCCTCGTGTTTTTGGTTTGTAGGTGCAGGCATGCAGAGGTTTAGTGTAGTGCATATAGTCTAGAGTCTCCTAGCCGCACACATAGGTTCTTGGTAGTTAGATATTTTTCTGTTAACTTTTATTTTCTCGTAATTTAATTTGTTTTAAATTATTGTGGAAAATGTGGGGTGTTACACACACAAAGGCAACATCAACTGTGGACAAGAAATTTTGGTGAGGCCTCAACATCATCTAAGGGGACAAATACAAGAATGAAAAATGGCCCATAAATGTGGAAAAATAAGAATTTCCCAAAAGGTAACTTTCAAATAACATTCTCTATAACAATGTTAATATGAAATTGTTATTTGTTAGGTATGATATTGTGACCATGCCGACCCAAGGAGGTCCCAGTGCCGAGCCGCGCTGGAGGGAGGGAGATCACAACCATGCCAAGATGGCGAAGGCACAAGATAGGATAAAAGAAAAAGAAAAGGAGTCGCCACCTAGTCTTTTAATGGAAAGACGAGGAAAACCACAAAAGGATGAACGCATGAGATGCAGATGGGAAGGCTGGATGTCTGCTAACCAGAGGATGGGTAAGGATTCCTATTACGCACGAAGAAGGTATTAGGCACCCTCGTACGCCTGAGAAACTCGGTCTTTCTAGCCTAAAACGCTTGCTAAGGCTGAATGATTGTTTGCTAAGCCTAGATCATGCTCTAAACATGCTAATATGAATTCCTAGACAAAACTAAATGGATGTGCATGATGGTATGCAAAAATTGCGAAGAAATCCACATAAAACAGATAAACGACGACATGTGAGAAAAATCACATAAAATGACGATGTTATTGGACCGTTTGTTTAAGGAATCCCATGTGGATGATAAAAGATGAGTAACGGAGTCAACCCAGGTTCTCAGAATCGTGAAAAGGTCATGAAAATAGAAAAGGAGAAGATAAACCGCTAACGGGCCAGTGTGGGCCTCTCGGTCAGTTCATGTACACCCTTGGGCGACAAAAATCCAAATCAAATCAAAAACCCCAAAGCGTGAGATTAAAAAGAGTCCAATCTAATGCAAGGCGAGAGATTCTGAAAACACGGAGAAATTGAAAAACGGAAACACATGAAAAGACACAAACTCACTTAAAAAGAGGGATTGATGTGTAAAAGTATTGAAAATCAAATGAAATGGATAAATAAATGCCTAAACGTGTAAAAAAGTGTCAAGGGATGGCTTGGACAAGGATTAGGAAAGGCTGAGTGCAAAAACTAAAATGCATACATGTGGATTAAAGACATAGGGGCAATTTGGTCATTTTCATGGCTGGAAATGATAAATGCAAGTATAGGGGCGATGCATGGTCTAAAATGTGTACAAAGCATCTAGAAAATGTTATTTGCAAGAAAACATGAAGGGAAAAGCAATAACACGACATAAACACAATAAAAGACAGACATGGGGGCTAAAACGTAAAATTCACAAAAAAGAATGTGGATCTGGATGAAAACTACATTCATGATTTCCATTCTAGCATGCAACTGATGGGTCCAATGTTAATGTGGCACTGAGATGTGAAAATTGCACTTAGGTAATTTCCTAAAAATTCAGGGTCTAAAGTGCAAAATTCACACATATGTGCAAATATGACCAAAATGTGAGACTAAAGATCAAATCTCAGTGAAACCATGATTTTTAAGTGGGATCTATGATTAAATGCAAAATGTGCAATGCAATGTGTGACAAATATCTAAAATATGCAAGAAAACATTTAAAACCCTAGATAATGGACTTGAAATCAATCTAAGGGTCTAAACGTAAAATGTCTACTGAAGAATTGTTTATTATACAGTCAGGGACTTGTGTGCAAAATTCCAAGGGCCTGAGTGTGATAAGAAAAGGATTCCATAAAGATCAATGTAATTTTGCAAAATCTCAGGGTTAAAATGCAAAATTCACAAGCAGAAACTCATTTTTAATTTCCTGGGGGTTTAATGTAAAAGGTCTGGGCTTAAATGTGATAAATGTTGAGTTTTAAAGATGATCAGAGTAATTATTAAAAGCTTAAGGGTCCAGTATGCAATTTAATAGGGAAAAGTCCTTCGAAATGTTTCTGGGGGTTTAAATGCAAATTCTTTGGACTTAAATGTAACAAAAATATGAAACAGGGACTCAGGTGTGGTAAAAACATGTATGAATGCATTAAGAAAAAAAAATAAATTATGCAGGGAGCTATATGCAAATCTTACAGGAATAGAATGAATAATTAAAGTTACTTAAACTGTAGGGACTAAAATACAAAAACGCAAGACTTAAGTTAAGTAGAAAAGGTCTCAAATGCAATTATATAAGGACCTATGATTAAAAAGCTAAAACTAAAGGGTCTAACCTAAAAAAAATCTCCTTCAAAGCTCACCGACGCTGTGGATCTCGGCGATGGCTCCGGCGAGGCGCTAACGGCGGCGTGACGACGGAGGGACGCTGGCGGTGGTCGTGGAAGCCTGAGGGTGACATGATAAGACTCTTTGGTGCCTTGGATGGGGTTGGGGCAGCCTGCGTTGCTCCCCCCACCTCGCACTCCGGCAAGGCGTTCTGGATGGTGACGGCATGATGGCAGCGGCGCTCCGGCGACGGTCGAGGTTGGGCAATGGTCGAGAAAGCATCCTGAAGGCGCGAGGAGGTTCCCAGGGGTGTCGTGGATGGCTAGGATGGCCCGAGGTGGTCCACCCATCCCCCTCACCAGAGGAGGAAACGACGGAGGATGGGGCGGCATTCCTGGCTTAGAATCGATGGCACGACAGCCAAGTGGGGTGCGCGGTGAAGCCTTTGGAGGTGTCGGTGTGGAGCGCTGGTGGCTGGTGCAACGCACACCTCTTCGTCGACGGTCGACGGCGGTGGCGTGGACTGTGACAACGGCGAGGGTCTCCCAGGGCAGAGCGGGTCCAGAGAGATGGGGAAAGGAAAGAGAGACTAGAGGAGAGGAGAGGAAGGGGAGGAGAGGGCCCCAAGGGGCCTCACCAGAGGCCACGTGGCCTGAAGCCTCGTCGGTGGGGTGAACCCACCACCGGTGGCAAGGCAGCGGCTGGCAAAGAAAAGGGGAAACCCCTCTATTGTGGCTCGATCTGGGCGGGCCTAAGTAGTCCTACAGGTCTACTACAAAGGAAAAGGGGAAGGGTAAGAGATTACTTGGATTGTCCTCTCTGGCGTGAGGACTTGACAGCGGCGGCTGGGGGTGTCGATGGCGGATGCTCTCGTTGGTGGCTCCAGGATGCAAACAGGGATCTTGGTGGCCCAGGAGGTTGCTTGTGTTCTGGGGTACGAGGTGGGGAGCCTTGGCTCGCTAGATGGGAGAGGATTCTCGATAGGTTCGGGTTGTCGACGGTGAGCCTCTTTTGAACTCCGGTAGAGCTCCTCTACGCCGTCGATCTCCCTCGCAAGGGCTGAGCGCCGTTGGATTGAGGTCACCCACGGAAGGGGAAGGCTCGGAGATTGCGAAGATGGAAGATTGCACGTCGGTGATCGTGGGATTGATTGCCAGAGATCTCGCCGGAGAAGAGGGGATCGCTGGAAATGGCTCAACGGAATTATTTTTTCCTATTTCTAAAGTTTTTGGTTTAAGGATTTCTGGGCTTTTTGGGCCAACGTAATGGGCTAGGGTTTGGTGTCTTTTTATTTTTTTTTCTTTTTACTTTTGTTTTGTGATTTAAACTTAGGATTAATTTGATTATTTGTGATTTGATTTGGGGATTTGGATTGGTTATTTGTGTTTTAATATTTTATGTTGATTAAGATTTTATTTGATGATTTAAATTTAATTAAATGGTTTGTCTTGGTTTTAAATGGATTAAATAGTTTTCTCTTGATTTTTGGTTCGGATTTATTTGATTTCATTTCCAATTTTGATTTGATTGGTTTAAATTTTGGATTTGATTAGATTAAATTCAGGTTTCATTAGTTTTCACTTGATTTAATTAAGTATTTTATTTAGGTTTTGATTTAAATGATTTTCTCTTGATTTGATCAAGTATTTTAGTTAGGTTTTGATTTAAATGATTTTCACTTGATTTAATTACGTATTTTATTTTGGCTTTGATTTAGGGTTTTAATTATTTTGTTTTTTTTGGTTTTATTTTATTTTTGGATGTTCATGGATTTTAGGGGTTTTAACTTTAAGCTTTTAAATTAAGATTTTGAATTTTAACTTAGGCTTTTTATTTATGTTTTATGATTTTAATTAAATTTGTGATTAATGTTTAATTAATTGGTTTTAAGTAAGGGTTTTGAATTATTTTAGATTTATGGTTTTAATTTAGAGTTTTTGGTGTTTTAAATTGGGGTTTATGGATTTTAATTAGGGTTTTTGGTTATTTAGGGTTTTGGATTTCAATTAATTAGGGTTTTTAATGGATTTCGACTTTAATTAGGGTTTTCACTTAATTACTCGAGTTTTAAATGGATTTAAGTGGATTTTATTTCATTTTGACTTGAATTAAGGTTTTTGGTTTATTAATTGGATTTTAATTGGATTTAAATCTGATTTTGACTTGAATTAAGTTTTTTAGTTTGCTTAATTGGATTTTAAGGGAATTTAATTGGATTTTATTTAATTAGAGTTTTTCATTGGATTAATTGGATTTTAAGTGGACTTAAATGTGTTTTGTTTGGTTTTAATTTCGATTAAGTCAGAATGGACTAGTGTGGACCTGAATGGGCTTGAATGGGCTTAAGTGGGCTAGGGTTTTGGTGGTCGCAACCACAGCATCATCTGAAAGAGCCTGCTGCCAAGTGACTTCAAAATCGGGGTGTCTACAGATGCCCCTCCCTGAGCGAGGTCGAGAGAATTGAGACTGACGCTCACGGTTGACAAGACACCCCACTTGAGTCTGCGGGAGAGTACTATTTGCTATGAGGTCGTGAGCCACTTATTCGGCGGATGCACCGAAAAGTCATGACTCGTGGCCCAAGCATAATGCTGATGCAAAGGATGACCCTGATGTTGGGTAATGCATGAGAGTGATGCTGATGACGAGTGGGTAGCTCAGCTCTCAGAGGGGAGCGTGATGGATTTCCCGACTCGTGCCAAGGTGTGCCTGGACAAGTCTGTCAGACTTATAGGCCGAGGCAAACCTGGCGAATGACGAACCTTCTGGCCCTAGAAGATGCATGGCAAGATGTAAATACACTGCAATATAGGCATTACACTACAATTTGATAGTTTCACATTACCATGATTGATGTGCCATTTTGCCAAGTTTTTGAAAGAGTTTTCAAAGATATAAAATGATTTCAAAAGAGATGAGTTGGTAGATTTGGAAAATGGTTTTCCTAGTTTTCTATGAGTGGGCCGAGACATTGTGAAACAGTGTCATCAAGACCAAAGAATGTGACAACATTCTCAGGTGGTCGGGCATGTCTCCCTAGTCAAGGTCAGGGGCCGAGATACTTGAGGTTGAGGGACGTCGAGTCCTGATGGTATGAGACTCCCTAACTGTCGTCTCAAGACTAGGGTTGTGGTCCGTAGGTTGAGGTGTCTTGCGAAATGACAAGGAGGTATGATACTCCTACTATCGCTGTAAGGAATGAGACTCGAGTGTTGTCGGGTGTGGAGGTATGACACTCCCTCTTGAGCACCATGTGTGGAGAATGCCATGAGGAGGCATTCCTTGTGGTGGCCAGTGCGGGTGGGACACATGCCCTGTAGCTGGTAGCGTCTTGAGAGACAGGACTGCCTTTCCAAGGAAGGGTTGGCTTTGTGAGGGTTCTTTAGGTGGGGGAATCGCAATACGGTGATCGCTCCTACACAGGAAGGCTTCACCGTGGCAATGCAGACGCCGTTGGTGGCTCTTCGGTGGACGACTCGTGGCCAGAGTTTGGTTGCCTAGCGTTAAGCTTCTTAACTCACTATGTGTGGTTTTGGCCATTGAGGGCCTTTGCTTGTGGTTTTGCGCTGATAGAGCCCCGATTGTAGTTTTGGCCATTGTAGGCCTGGTTTTGTGGTTTTAGAGAAAATGATTTGCGAAATGAATTTAAAATAAAATTAATTATGATTTCATTTTCCAATCATTTTTTGTGGGGTGCATGCTGGGTGACTTCTTTCACTCATGCGTTTTCCTCGTGTTTTTGGGTTGTAGGTGCAGGCACGCAGAAGGTATAGCATAGTGCATATAGATCAGAGTCTCATAGCAGCACACATAAGTTCCTGATAATTTAATATTTTTTATTTAGCTTTAATTTTTCCTGTAATTTAATTTGTTTTAAACTATTATGAGAAATTTGGGGCATTAAAGATCTTGTATTTGAGCTCTAGGTTCACTAGGTTGCATTATGCCTAGGTTGTCTAGTCTAGAGACTCCATAGGCTTTGCATGCATGGTAGAGTCTGCACCTAGCTTCTTTATGGTTTTCTGGTTGTTGCTTTGTCTGTTGTGCAGGTGTTTCACCTTTCTCTGGCAGGATGCCTTCTCATGGTTGTAAGGGAAAGGGCCTTGTCAAGGAGACTAAACCCCGAAAGGACGTAGGCAGATGGAAGGCAATTCGTACAGAATTGAGGAGCTTGGTACACGAGATCTCCCATGCATTCAGTAAGAGTAGCGCTAGCGAGTCATCAGGTGACCAATGACTGAACCAGTTCACGAAGCTTCGTCAACCATCATTCAAGGGCAAGGTCAGTGCTGAGGAGAGTGAGGCCTGGCTGGAGAAGGGGGTGAAAATGATAGAGAGCATGGCATGCCTAAAGGAGTACTGGGTGCGGCTGGTGAATTATCTATTGGATGGTGAGGTAGATAAGTGGTGGAAGTGTGTGAGGCGGCTAAAGTTCCCAGACTCAGTCACTGTTAGCATCCAGTGCAAGGATTTCAAGGCAGCCTTCTATGACATGTATTTTTTCACTCATGTGAAGGAGCAGCTTCATCGAGATTTTTGAAGTCTAGAGTAGGGCACAATGTCGGTGCTTGAGTATGAGACTGAGTTCGCCCAGTTGGAACATTTAGGTCCTGGCTATGAGTTTGAGGAGAAGCGGGCACAAGGGTTTCTAGACGGCTTGAACCCAGGGCTACGAGTGAAGGTGATGGGCTGTTGGTGCCACACTGTGGAGGACATGGTTAGGATGGCTTATCACTTCAAGGCAGAGCATCAGAAGTTTCTGGAGAGTCGTTCCAAAGGGAAGGGTAAGTCTTCTTTTACCTTGCGGTTCTCTTTCTCTGGTCGTCCAAGTGCCAGTAGTTTAGGTAGCCATGAGAAGAAGCAGAAGGGGAGGTCCATTGTCTCCTCTGCAGGCTGGCGGAGTTTTGTTGGGAGTAGCAGAGCCGACCTTAGCCAGATAAGGTCCAATGCTCCTAGTGGGAACCAGTGCTTCAATTGTTGTTAGGTGGGCCATATTGCTGTGTTTTGTCCTCATCCTCAGCAAACTCCAACCCCAATGGTGTGCTATAACTGTGGGAAGACGGGATATGTTCAGTGAACTTGTCCAGAATCACCAAACAAGGCAGGAAGCGTGCTACAATAGTCGACTAGGAGACGAGTGTTTACCATTACAACTCCAAGTGTTGGGTCTTCGGGAGATGTAGTTGAGGGTAAGGATGATTAGTTGGTTTTGTAACCCTCTGTGATTGTTGTAATCTCCTTGTAATCTGGACATCTGCCTGATTGTATGAATGTGTGGTGCTATTTGCTTAGCCATTAGGTTCTTTTATTGTGGCTGGCCAAATGGCCAATGTGTTGTTTGACTCATGGAGATCTTTCTCCCTAATCTCTGAGACTTTTGTGGCAGAGTTGGGAGAGAGACCAGCTAGACTGGCCTTTCATCTAAGTGTGGTGATGCTGCTGGGGGAGCACAGTTGGCATGGAAGTATCTGCGATTTGTCGACTTGACACTGAATGGCAAAGTGTTCGATGCCAGCCTGATCGTGATGGACATGCAGAAGTATGATGTGATACTTGGCATGGATTGGTTGGTGCAGCAGTCCGCTTTGATCTACTATACTTGGAGGAGAGTTTATTTTAGGTCTCCTGAGGATGGGTCTTTTTTTATGCAAGGTGGGTGTCAGGATGAGCCTAAGCTTGTTATTTTAGCTATAAAGGCTTATAAGTCTTTGGTCAGGGATTTTGTGGGGTATCTAGCTAGTATAGTTACGTCCACTTCTCCTGAGTTGGGTGTTCACAACATCTCTGTGGTATGTGAGTATCTAGACATTTTCCCTGACGATTTGCCTGATATGCCACCTCACAAAGAAGTAGAGTTCTCGATCGATCTGATCTCCTGTTCTAGTTTTGTGTCGAAGCCTCCTTATGGCATGGCACCGGTAGAATTGTGAGAGCTCAAGACTAAACTACAAGAGTTGCTGGACAAGGGGTTTACCAGGCTGAGTGTGTCCTCGTAGGGAGTGCCTGTCTTGTTCATCCACAAGAAGGATGGTTCGCTTCGACTGTGTATCGATTTTCGGATGTTGAACCAAATCACGGTGAAGAACAAGTATCCATTGTCCCGCATTAATGAATCCATGTTCTTGAAGATTGATCTGAGGTCAAGATATCACTAGTTGAGGATACGAGACTCAAATATTCAAAAGACTACTTTCCAAACATGGTACGGGCATTATGAGTTCATGGTCATGCCTTTGAGCTTGACTAATGCTTCGACTCTGTTTATGGATATGACGAATAGGATTTTCAGCCCTTTTATGGAGCAGTTCATTGTGGTTTTTGTTGATGACGTGCTGGTCTACATCCTGGATGTTGAGACTCACGCCTTACAACTGAGGGCAATTTTGGATACTTTGAGGCATCATCAGTTGTACGCCAAATTCTCCAAGTGTGAGTTCTGGCTGAGTGAAGTCATGTTTCTTGGCCATTTGATTTCTGGGGAAGGCATCAGAGTGGATCCTGCCAAGGTTGAGGTGGTGATCCGTTGGGAGCGACCTAGGATTGTAACTGAGATTAGGGGTTTCTTGAGTATGGTAGGCTATTATAAGAGGTTTATCAGGGATTTCTCCATAGCCACGCCTTTGACAAAGTTGACCTAGAAGGGAGTTCCATTTTGTTGGGACAAAAAATGTGAGGTGAGTTTCCAAAAGTTGAAGTCTCGTATGGTTTCTACCCCTATGTTGACTCTACCTTCTGGAAGTGGCTTCACTGTGTATAGTGATGCTAGTAGCATTGGGTTGTGGTGTGTTCTGATGTAGCGTGGCAATGTCATCGCATATGCTTTGCGCTAGCTGAAGGACCATGAGAAGAACTACCCAACTCACAATTTAGAGATGGTTGCCATAGTGTTTGTTCTCAAGCTCTAGTGACACTATCATTATGGGGAGAAGTTTGAGGTCTTCACTAATCATCAGAGCTTGAAGTATATCTTCACGCAGAGGGACCTTAATCTGTGGTAGCGTCATTGTGTGGAGTATCTGAAGGACTATGATTTCATCTTGTCCTACCAACCTGGCAAGGCCAACGTGGTCGCCGATGCCTTGAGTCGACGTACGCATGTGATGCCAAGCCAGATGGTCAAGGAGTGGACCATGTTGGAGAATCTGGTGAGCTGCAGGCTGAAGCGGCAAGCTTGGGAAACGGTTGGTGCTTGGGTGGCCAACCTGTCTGTTTGTCCTAACCTGATAGAGTTTATTGTCACCTATCACCAACTGGATCTGTTTGTTCAGGTTGTGTTTGAGAAGCTGGAGGCTGGTGGAGAGCCTCATTTCTCTGTTGGGGCATATGGAGAGTTGTGGTATGATATGCGTTTGTATGTGCCCTAGCACGAGGAGGCCAGGTAGAGATTGTTGCATGAAGCACATCGGTCTAGGAACACCATTCACCTTAAGAGTACGAAGATGTATCGAGACCTATGGTGGAAGTTTTGGTGGCCTGGCATGAAGAGGGATGTTGTTGACCTTGTGGTGAGGTGTACAACCTACCAACTAGTCAAGCCAGAGCACCAGAGACCTAGAGGGACCTTGCAGCCATTGGATATTCTTGTGTAGAAGTGGGAGCACATCTCGATAGACTTTGTGACTGGTTTGCCATAGACTCAGAGGATGAACGACACCATGTGGGTGATCGTGGATCAGCTAACCAAGTCTGCTCACTTTGGTGAAGCTTCATTTGCACCGCTTGGCAGAGTTGTATGTGTTCGAGGTGGTGAGGCTGCATGGTGTTCCGATGTCCATTGTGTCAGACAGAGACACATGGTTCACCTCAAGGCTCTAAAGAACTCTGCAGGAGGCCTTTGGCACCATGCTCAACTATAGTATAGTATTTCATCCTTAGTTAGATGGTCAGACAGAGAGGACTATTCAGACGTTGGACGATACACTCAGAGCATATGCCTTAGACTTTCAAGGGAGGTGGGAGGACCATTTGCCACTAATCGCGTTTGCCTACAATAATAGTTATCACTCGAGCATCGAGATGGCATCGTATGAAGCTTTGTATGGTAGGCCATGTAGATCACTGAATCACTAGAGCGAGGTGGGCAAGCGTCAGTTAATTAGTCCTGAGCTTGTGTAGCTGTATTGAAAGAAGGTGGATTTGATCCATAGCAGGTTGTTGGCTGCATAGAGTCGATAGAAGAGCTATGCTGATAGAAGGAGGAGACCGTTGGAATTTCAAGTGGGAGACTATGTGTTCCTAAAGGTGACGCCAACCAAAGGTTTCAAGAGGTTCGAGATGCGTCGCAAGATAAGTCCTCACTATATTGGCCCATACCAGATGACCTGGAGGATCGGCAAGGTTCCTTATCGATTAGATCTGCCACCAGAAATGTTGCCCGTTCACGACGTGTTCCATGTCTCCATGATGAGGAAGTGCCTGACTAATGCATCTCATGTGATCCCAGTCTAGCTAGAAAGACTCCAAGAAGATCTATCCTTTGTGGAGGATGTTGTCCAGATTGTTGATTGCAAGGAGTAGGTGCTGCGGAACAAGGTGATTCTGCTAGTTTTGGTGAAGTGGTGGCATCATGGAGCTGAGGGGGCCATGTGGGAACGTGAGGAAGCCATCCTAGCCCAGTACCCGTACCTTTTCGCCTAGTGATTTTGGGGGTGAAATCCTCTTTTAAGGGGGTTCGGATGTAACACCCGTAAAATTCATTTCGTAATTTTTTACATTTTAATGAATTTATTTTTGGATGGGTGTTATTGTTCTAAGGCCCATTTGTGTGATTTTATCTTTTAGGCTTAGGCCTCATTGGCAGGCTTCTGTTTGCATGTCCCTGTGCATGGTTGGTACTATGCATTGTGGCACTATGCTTGTGGGCCCTGGTGTGGGTTCATGTGGGGCCTGCGTTTGCTGGCTGGTTGGTGGGAGCGAGTTGGTGGAGTGAGTTGGGAGTGCTCGTGTCAGTTTGAGGGTAGGCAGGATGTGTAGCTGTGCACACGTTCAGCTACATCTTGCATGGCTTTAAAAGCTCATGCGCGTCGAGCACGACCATAGCTCACCTTTCCTCTCCTCCTCTTTCCCCTCCGCATCACTGTGCCGAGAATGCCATCCCTCTCCCTCCCCCCTTACCCATTTTCTCTCTCTCTCCACTCACTCCCCCTCTATCTTGTCTTTCTCACACTCCCTCCCTTGTTTTCTCTCCTCCTCGCATCTTCCTCCCTATTTGATGTGCTCAAGGGTTGGTGGTGGTGTGCGGTGGTGTGTGGTGATGCACGGAACTCCAATGAGGCGTCCCTAAGGTCGTGGAATGGCCGTGGGCACGTGGTGTCACTGGAGTTGGCTGGAGACTGGAGTTGGGTCACCAAAGAGCGTTTCGCAAGTACGCACCTCCAACCCTTGAATAGAGAGCATGAAATTGGTAGAAATTGATAGGATTGCATGAAATCTAGGTAAATTAACATTCCTAGACTTTATTGTGATTTTATGAGTATTTATGGAGATATTTAAGGGTGTTAATAGCAGTAGTTGAGTTTTCGGTCGTTTTGACCCTCCTGCCTTTGTGAATTTTTATATTGATGCATGGTGAATGGATTTTGGTTTTATTTATTCGAATTTGGGGTAGACTCAAGGATCTACATCTTATGTTATATGTGAGAATTTTGGTGTTGGTTTTGATGGTCCAATCATTGGTCCCAATTGGGCGATTTTGGATAGTAGGGTTTGGGCCGTTTTTTTGGTTTTCACAGAAATTGACATACCGAACTATTTCGGTATGCCAGTTTTCTTTTAGTTTTGGTCCTCTAGTCGAAGTTCAGTTGTTCGATTTTGGATGGCAAGCCAAATCAGTGGATTTTGGTAGACCAAATCATCTTCGGTATACCAATTTTGGCTATGGATTTTCCGTATACCGATGTTGTTTTCGGCATGCCGAATCAGGGTCCAAATGCCTTTATAAAATGTGATTTTCCATGGTTTTCTCGGATTAGTTTGTATTGTCCCTTGGATATGGGATTATGGGCCATCAGTGGTGGTCCCTTGGGACACCTGATGTGCCATTTTACCGAGGTTTTGGAAGATTTTTCAAAGATATAAAATAGTTTTGAAAATGATTTCAAAAGCAATGAGTTGGCAGATTTGGAAATTGATTTTCCTGGTTTTCTATGTGCTGGCCGAGACACTATGGAACCGTGTCGTCAGGACTAGGGAATGTGGCAACATTTCATGCAGGAGACCAATTGCACGAGGACCAGCAAAGTCACGGTAAAACAATAAAAATAATGATAAAAATGCAGGAGTCGCCACGTAGTCTATTTAAAAACGGGAGACGAGGAAAATCATTTTAAAACATTAAAATCATGCAATAAAACCAATGGAAAAGGTCAACATGAACCATAAATGAGCAAGGTTCCCTATTACGCACGAGGAAGGTATTAGGCATCCTCATGCGCCCAAAAAGTTGGTCTTTCAAGGGTTTCTCATTTACTTATAAGAAATGTTGGCTTTTCAGCCTATTTTTGTATGCCCGAGGGCGATACAAAATGCAATGCTACATGCAAATGGTGTCTTATGCTAAACATGGGTAGAGGGATAGTAGGATATGTCCTAATGCTCTAAAAAGTCACCCAAGTGGTGGATCAAGCACTGGTGCAAAGATATTGCACGGACATGATCGAAGATCCAACAACTCCAAGGGGCTAATGTCCTCGCTTTACTATATGCGAAACCTATGCTACCTTGCATAAAATGGATGAGAACAAACTGGAGTCTTCCTGATATGTCCAGGAAGACACCCAAAGAAAACCAAAGGCAAAACAAATCAGAAACCATGCGAAACATCAAGCAAAAAACCACCGTGTGCTGTGGAAAACAGGCAGGTGTGCCTGTAAGGTGTGCCAAACTGGTGCACCAGTCTGGTGTGCTACTGAGGTGTGCCAAAAAAGTGTACCAGTGAAGTTATATAAAATCTCGTAAATATGCATAAAATCATCTGAGAACATATCATGAATATTTGAAACTCCCGATCACATATGAGTGGGTCTTCCCCTCTCCCGTAGGGTCATAAAAGAAAGGGGAAACCCAAGAAATTATGATATGGGTCTTGTGCTCAAGGGCAATATGCCTCACAAAAGACCACATAACCCTCATACTAAATGAAACTAATGAGTTTCAGCCATGCTTCTTGGTTCTGGATCATGGACTGTTGCATAAGAACTCTCCAAATAAGAGTTCATGGGGCAACCAGTTCACCAGACCCCAGTAACAGGCAGACTATGCTAGATGCAAAACTAAAACAAACAGTACCATCACATGCTGAAATCGTGCACACAAGAATGGGACATATCAAGGATAAAACATCATGAAAACCAAAGTCCAAGACAATCGGAATAGCATATAGATTATAATGCAAAGTTGGCTGCCTACACCCTACGACCAAGTAGGTGCACCAGCCTGGTGTGCCAGCTAGGTGCGCCAGCTTCGATCACCAGGTTGGTGCGCCCTAAATACTCTGTTTCAGACTGCAATCTGATCTCAGAGTTAGGACTAAAGGCATGCAACTGAATAGGTTACTGACCACCCAGAGCATTTATCTAGATGCCAGATAAGTTAAATATGATAAAGATACAAGCAGGAAAACCGTTTTATCACTCTCTCTTCAATTTATGCATACTCATGGATTACAAGAGCTGTAACTACTGTTGATGATTTTATGGGTTGTGCAATGATTTAGTTGGCTTACTGATCATGCAGAAATGATAAACATGTAGAGAGGATGATTTACAGTTCATGACATAGCTAGTGGCTACATTGGATCAACATTCATTTTTAAAATAGAACCATACAGTGCAGAGATCATTACAACACAAAAGCAATATGCATATATGAAGGAGCATCCAAAATATCACAAAAGGCAAGATAGAACATTTCTATATAAACCATATATTAGTTTGGTTGCATGCTTTATTCCAAATATGATCAAAAAAAACCAAAGTAGAGGTAGGTAAAGGGCCTTACCTTGCCTAGGGTGTCTCCTCTTTGGATGGCTCAAGGCATTATCTCCTCCTTGTTGCCTTGGATTCAGCTGGGAGTGCTTTGGGATGCAAGAATGTGCTCTGGGAATTGAGGTGTAGGTTGCTGGGAGTGGGTGACTCGCTAAGAGATGGTAGGTAGCTCAGCCAAGAGAGCAGAATGGCTGCTAATGGATGGCTTTTTAAATAAAATCAAGAGGTAACTCCTTGGGATGCAAAAGGCCTCGAAACTCAACAGCCTCACGTAGATTCGTGTGGAATATTCGCAAGACTGTTATGAGCACAGCAGATGGAAAGCCAGCAGCCAACACCCTAAAACTTGGTGGTGCGCCAGTATAGTGCGCCACCTTGGTGCGTTGGGGTTGCGCCACCTTAGTGCACCAACTAGGTGCTCCACTTTGGTGCTCCACTGTGGTGCTCTCACCTAGCTGCTGGACCATAGGCTTGTGGTCGATTTGTGTGATGATCTCTGGCTAATTAAAATGTCAAATTGGGTTCAAAGGTGATTAAACTTGCCGCATCCAAAGCAACATATTCAAGTGGATTCACCTATGAGCCGTTTCAAAATCGGGTTGTCTACAGATGCCCTCCCTGAGTGAGGTCGAGGGATGGAGAGAATCGAGATCGACACTCAGGGTTGACAAGATATCCCCATTTTGAGGCTACGGAGGAGTGATGTTTTCTATAGGCACTAAGTCACTTATTCGGTGGATGCACCGAAAGTCATGACTTGTTGCCAAATGCAGATATGCAAAGCAAACTGCGTGCGACTGCTGAGCTAAATGCTGAAAATGTGATGCTAATGCAAAAAAAATTGCGAAGCTGATGCTTGGAAATAAAATGCAAAGTTGATGCTAATGACGAAGTGAGATTGCAAAAATTAGAGAAATCCTACGTGTAGAGGGAACCACTAGCAGGAAAATGATAAGTTGTCGAACTCATCAGCCGGATTATTGAGGTTATCAACCTGAGGAGGCGGGATATGACAACTCAGCCAAGCCTTGTCAACTCGGTCGCCAGACAGCGTGACAGTTGTCAATTGAGTAGTTGGGGATACCAGTCCAAAGAAATGGGGCATGACAAACATACTATTTGTCAAGCAAGAAAGAGGACCCTGTCCGCATGGACTTAGGGCAAGCAAAGGGATTTCGCGTCCACAAAACCCAGAAAAGAAAAAGAATAGAATGGGACCTTGACCTCTTGGTCAAAGGGTCAAACAATTGGATTTCGCACCTGAATCCAAGGAAAAGAAAACGGACCTTGACCGCTCAGTCAAAGGTCGAGCAAAAGGATATGATCTTGACCGCTCGGTCAAAGGTCAACTTTGATAGCCCGATCAAAAGTCAAGGAAAAGGATCTCACCCCCACGAGAATCCTAGGAAAAAGGCAAAGAAATGCCCTTGACTACCCAGTCAAAGGTCTACTTTGACCGCTCGATCAAAAGTCAACAAAAAGGACCTCGCGCCCGCGAGCATCCAAAAAAAACAAAGGAGATGACCTTGACCGCCAAGTCGAAGGTCGACTTTGACCGCCTGGTTAGAAGTCAAGCAAAAGGATCTCGTGCCCACGAGAATCCTGAAAAATCAAAGGAGCTGACCTTGATCGCCCGGTCGAATGTCGACTTTGACTGCTCAGTCAAAAGGTCAAGCAAAAGGATCTCGTGCCCACGAGAATCTAGAAAAAGCAATGGAGATGACCTCGACCACCAAGTCGAAGGTCGACTTTGACTGCCCAGTCAAAACCAAAGAAAAGGATAAGGAAATGACCTTGATTGCCCAGTCGAAGGTCGACTCTAATTGCTTAGTCAGAAGCCAAAGAAAAGGATCTTGCGCCCGCGAAAATCCAAGGAAAGCAAGGAACATGACCTCGACCGCTTGGTCAGAAGCCAAAGAAAAGAATCTCACGCTTGTGAGAATCCAAGGAAAAAAGGAAAAGAAATGACCTTGACCACCCGATTGAAGGTTGACTCTGACCACCTAGTCAAAAGCCAAGGAAAAGGATTTCTTGCCCGTGAGAATCCAAGGGAAAAAGAAATGACCTTGCCCACCCAGTCAATGGTCGACAAAAGGATTTTGCGGCCGCGAAAACCCAAGGAAAGCAAAGGAAAGGACCTTGACCGCCCAGTCAATGGTCAAACAAAAGGATTTTGCGCCCGCGAAAATCAAAGGAAAGCAAAGGAAAGGACTTTGACCGCCCAGTCAAAGGTCAAACGAAAGGATTTCGAGCCTGCGAAAATCCGAAGAATGAAGGGACATAAGGATCTCATCAGCCCAGAACGAGAACCCGAAAAAAAAAAGCGATAATCTCTAGACTGTCCCCTAGGAAGGAAGCTGGATCAGTTGCACTATGGAGGGCACAACTGCAATTGTGCTCACTGCTAGCTCTGTGGCACGAAAATCGGTATGTAATATCCTCTGAAAGAACCTTGCTAGAGTTTCGATCTCCAATGACTTTTGTACTGAATGTGCCTTCCATCATATTTGTATTTGTTTTGCTACATATATTTCTAACTTAATGTACTCAAGGGCAAAGGTGGAATTTGGGCCGAGGATATAAATACCCATGGCCGTCCACTTTAGGGTTAAGAGAGAAAAGAGAACAACAACCCTTGTGCCGTATTTTTTGAGAGAGAGTCTTCTTCTCTCTTTTGTAGCAACCACCACCATAGTGAAACCACCATTGGAGAGAGCCATCTGTGGAGTACCCAGCAAAGGGGA